>SJYG01000467.1:1990073-2026229 GCA_006410535.1 Litocranius walleri | reverse complement strand
AACCCTAACCCTAACCCTAACCCTAAACCCTAACCCTAACCCTAACCCTAACCCTAACCCTCTAACCCTAACCCTAACCCTAACCCTCTAACCCTAACCCTAACCCTAACCCTAACCCTAACCCTAAACCCTAACCCTAACCCCTAACCCCTAACCCTAACCCTCTAACCCTAACCCTAAACCCTAACCCTAACCCTAACCCTAAACCCTAACCCTAACCCCTCACCCTAAACCCTCACCCTCGGACCTTCCTTTGTTGTCTCTTCAGGTTTTTCATCTCTTTTACTTTTCACCTCCTCCATTCTGGGCTCCTTTTTCCTATTCTAACTACCTAGCAAGACTATTTGAATTCAGAAAAATTTTTTCAATGTGCGTTTTAGACTAGTCACTTAACTCAGAAATAAACACTAAGTGGATGGATTCACACTGTGGATCAGAGTTCTCAATAAGCCAGCAAGCTTCAGGATGATGCCCCTGTCGGCCTGCCAACTCCTGTCCCCTTCCTATACTTTTATTCTAGACTTTACGTCGACCCTGGTTTATTCCTCAGTCCTTCTTTCACTGCAAGATGTACTGCAAATTCCTTAAAACCAAGAAGAGCCCCTGTACCAGTATTTTCCACACTATCCCCCTCTTCTTTTCAGCAGATTTTTTGTCAGCTCTTCCTATCTTCCCGCGATGATGCTTCTTCAAGGGGATGTCTCTGGGGAGTTATCAGCCCGTGTGGGTGATGTCAAGCACACCCACTTCCACCTGGGTGTGGGCAGATCCACTGACAGAGTGTGATGTCCACAGGCAGGAAAGGGCGGGATCTCACCCTAATACTTCTATCTCTGCTCCTCCTCCTAGGAGTCAGGAGGCGCAGAGGAACTGCGAGGTCTTACGGCGACGCTGGTGTCCACGCAGGCCTCGCCACGGGTTTCCGCACAGGCCTCCCCGTGAGACGCCCCGCCCCAGCACTCGCGCTCTCGCCCCGTGGGGCTCCCTGCGTGGCCTCCCGCACTCACACTCTTGGACCGGTGGAGCTCCCCGTGCGGACCCCCGTACTCGCGCTCTCCCCCACGGGGCTCCCTGCATGGCCTCCCCACCCCCCATCTGCGTTCACGCTCTCCCCACGGGACTCCCCGGACAGCGCTCACGCCCCGCACTCGCGCTCTCGCCCCGTGGGGCTCCCCGCGCGGCCCCCCCGCACTCGCGCTCTCCCCACGGGGCTCCCCGCACGGAGCTCCCCCCTCCACCCGTCCTCGCGCTCTCCTCCGCAACCGCAGCGTTGGACCCGCGCGAGGGGCGATGAGGGGCTGGGTCGAGGAGGCAGCGCCCACCGGGCTCCCTGGACTGGGAGGCCCTTTCCCGAGGGCTCCGCTCTGCCGATCGCGCCCCTCTGACCCAGCTCGCAGGGCCTGACGTGCGCGGAGGAGGTGCGAATCACACAGATCAGAGGCCGGAGGACCCTGGAGCCCTGGGCCTCCCTCGGCCTGGCTGTCCAGCTGCTAGGAATGGTGACAAGCCTTGAGTCGGGCAGATCCATGCTCGTCCTGCACCTCTCAGCACCAGACTGCTAGGTGGTTTACCAAACACTGCCTGGGAGAACCTTCCACCGTTTCACGTAAGTATATCCGTGGGAGAGCTCACGCGTGAGTACAGCACTACTACAATTAAGGGCTGCCGCTTGGGGTCATTTTGGTGGGGTTTCTTTTGGGGGGAGGGGCTTTTGATAATTTATTTTTAAATTCACAAAACGAATTCACTACGGCTTCTAGTTGAGATTAGATTCCCATTAGATACTTAGATTGATATATTTAACATTCTTTATATAAAATTCTTTTTTAATATAAATTTATTTATTTTAATTGGAGGCTAATTACTTTACACTATTGCATTGGTTTTGCCATACATCAGCATGACTCCGCATTGGGTGTACACGTGTTCCCCATCCTGAACCTCCCTCCCACCTCCCTCCCTCTGGGTCATCCCAGTGCACCAGCCTGGAGCAGCCTGTATCATGCATCGAAACTGGACTGGTGATTCATTTCACATATATTATATATGCTTCAATGCCATTCTCCCAAATCAACACCAATACAGTATACTAACGCATATATATGGAATTTAGAAAGATGGTAACGATAACCCTGTATGCAAGACAGCAAAAGAGACTCGGATGTACAGAACAGCCTTTTGGACTCTGGGAGAGGCGAGGGCGGGACGGTCTAGGAGAATGCACTGGGGTCTCTCTGGAGCCACCGTTCGCTTTCTCTCTTCACCCTAACACTTCAGCTCTCCGTAGGAAAGCCTCCTAAGTCTGGTTTTCAGCTATAAGGTGTGTCTCCAGGGTCCCCAAAAGGGATTTTTGTATCTTCACAGCGTTTAGACTTAAGTCACTCCATCCCAGCATGTCACTCACATCTGATGAAAAGTTTCATCTGGAATTTCAGCTTGCTCCTTAGGACAGTGGTAGTAATAAGACGACCCGTGCCCACGTTTTCGGCTCACCGATTACACAGCAAATGCTCTGATAATGCTTTTTTCTTCAGTGTTACTTTTGTGAATGGCATGAGCTCATACACTAAGACTTACAATCTCAAATATCATAAAATGAAAGCCAGTTATGTTTCCAAGCCACAGGAACACTCACTGAGCTCTGAAAATGTGCCATGCACAGGCTCAACATCGACAGTTAAAAGATGAGTATGGCACAAACATTCCAAAAAATAAGGACTACTGGTGGAATGCCTCTAATCTAATGACTAGAATATTTCTAATCAGAAATGTCGGGAGTATGGTTTGAGAAATTAAGCTGCAAAGGGAACTAGAGGGCACATCAAGAAAGGCTGATGTATGTTAGGATGCTATTTGGAAGGCCTTTCAAATGATCTGATCAGATTCGAAAGATTGCTGCTGGACTGAGATGGACTTAAAGGGGCAAGAAAAGGATTAATGAGACATTGGAGGAAAGAAGCCCAAACTGGAGACTTTAGCAATAATCCAAGTGAAAAAAGAATCCCATGTCAGCTCAGCTACTGATCTCTTAGCTTGGTCTCTCGTTTCTACCTCTGCCCCCATTCCTCAGTAGAGCAATAGATCTGACTTCTGGCTTCTCCGTGTTTTACTTGGTTGGCTGACTTGACTTGGAGGGAAGACAGGTAAAGGGCAGGAACATTCCCACTATGTTTTCTTCCAGGAGTTTTGTGATTTCAGGTCTTATATTTAAATCTTTGATTTACCTTTATTTGACTTTTGCATATGGTGTAAGATAAAGTTTCAATTTAATTCTTTTATAGGAATATCCAGCTTCCCCAAACCATTTATTGAAGAGACTGTCCTTCCCCTATTGAACATTCCTGGTGTCTTTGTTGAATCTTATTGACCATAAGCATGTGGGTTTACTTCTAGGCTCTATATTCTGTCCCATCAATCTATATATCTGTTTTTATGCCAATACCATAATATTTTAATTACTATAGCTTTGTGATATAATTTGATGCAAGGAAGTGTGATGCCTCCAGCTTTGCTATTCTTGCTTAATATTGTTTTAACTGTTCAGAGACTTTCGTTGTCTCATATAAATTTTAGGAATTTTTTTATTTCTGTGAAAAATACTGGAATTTTGATAGGAATTGGACTGAATCTATAGATGGCTTTGAGCATTATGGAATTATAATAATATTAATTCTTCTATTTCATGAACACAGGATATCTTTTATTTGTGACTTCAATTTCTTTCATCACTGTCTTCTAATTTTCAATGTACAAATCTCACCTTCTTGATTAAATTAATGCTGAAGTATTTTTTGGTGCTAATGTAAATGGGATGGTTTTGTTTCATTTTCAGATAGTTTTTGTTAGTATACAGAAACAGAGCTGATTTTGTGTTAATTCTGAATCCTACAACTTTATTGAATTCATTTATCAGTTCAAACACTTTCTTTAGGGTTTTCTATATGTAATATAATCTTATTTACCAACAGAAACTGTTTCATGCCTTTTTTCCTATTTGGACATATTTTCTTTCTTTTTCTTGCCTAATTCCTCTGATTAGAACTTCTAATATTATGTTAAATAAAATTGACAACAGATGGCACCCATATCTTATAGTTGATCTTAAGCAAAAGTGCTCAGCTTTTCACTAATATGATTTTTGCTCTCTATTTCTCATATATGGTCTCTGTTTGTCATATATGGTCTCTGTTTGTCATATATGGTCTCTTTTACATCGAGATACATTCCTTCCTGGTGGCTCAGATGGTAAAGAGTCTGCCTGTAATGCAGGAGACCAGGGTTCGATCCCTGGGTTGAGAAGATCCCCTGGAGAAGGAAATGTCAACCCACTCCACTATCGTTGTCTGGAGAATCCCAAGGACAGAGGAGCCTGGCAGGCTACAGTCCATGGGATTGCAAAGAGTCAGACACAACTGAGCAACTAACAGTTTCATCATCGCTAAACATTTGCCAGATTTTTGTCTTTCGTTTTATTAATGAGATGCATATGTTATCCTGCGCTAGCATCCTAGGGATAAATCCCACTTTATCATGGTGTGTGATTCTTTTAGTGTGCTGTTGAATTTTGTTTGCTAATATTTGTTGTAATTTTCTTTCTTGCAGTGTCCTTGTCTGGCTCTGGCAACAGAGTAATACTGGCCTCATAGAATGAATTTGGAAGTGTTCTTTCTTCTTAAATTTTTTTTTAAAAGTTTACAAAGAATTGGTATTCTTTAAATGTTTGGTAGACTCACCAGTGAGGCTGTGTGGTCTCGGGTTTTATTTTCTTGTTAGGTATTTGATTTCTTATTCAATATCCTTGCTCATCACTAATCTGTTAAGCTTTTCTATTTCTTCATGATTCAGTCTTGGTAGGTTGTATTGTTCTAGGATTTTTAACCATTTCAGAGTATCTATCTTATTAAGTAGTCTGTATGAAATAATATTTGTATAAAATTTAGAAAAGTACTTAGCAGAGTAAGCACTCAGTAAAATTTAGCTTCCCTTTCTCTTTGTATTTCCGAGGGGACAGCAATTTTAACAGATAGTATTTTTAAATATACTAGGGTGGGACTTACCTGGCGGTACACTGCTTTAGACTCTGTGCATCCACTGCGTGGGGCACAAGACAAGCCCAGATTGCGGCTATATTGTCTTAGTGTTAAATACAATACACTTCACTTTATTCTGCTTCCCAATGCTGCATTTTTTAAAAATACAGATTGAAGGTTTCTGGCAACCTTGCATAGAGCACGTCTACTGTTGGCATTTTTCCGACAGCAGTTGCTCACTTCATGCCTCTGTGTCACATTTTGGTTAATTCTCACACTGTTTCAAACTATATTATTGTGCTATATTTATTATAGTGATCAAAATAATCCTTGATGTTACCACTGCAAAATGATTATGACTTATTGAAGTCATAGATGATGGTTAGTATTCTTGGCTATAAAGTGCTTTTTCATTTTAACACTTTTATTGTTTAATTTTTTAAATTTTATTTTGTATTGGAGTAGACTTGATTAGCAATGTTGTCCTAAATTCAGATATATGCAAAGTGATTCAGTTATACATATCAAGATTGAAGGCAAGAGGAGAAGGGGATGACAGATGGTGAGATGGTTGGATGGCTTCACTAATTCGATGGATATGAGTTTGAGTAAACTCCAGGAATTAGTGATGGACAGGAAGCCTGGTGTGCTGCAGTCTACAGGGTCTCAAAGATTTGGATATGACTGAGTGACTGAACTGAACTGCTTGCAAGGAGCAGGCTTCTTTTTATTTCCTGGCTGCAGCCACCATCTTCAGTGATTTTGGAGACCAAGAACATAAAGTCTGTCACTGTTTCCATTGTTTCCCCATCTATTTGCCATGAAGTGTTGGGACCAGATGCCAAGATCTTAAGTTTTTTGAAGGCTGGGCTTTAAGCCAGCTTTTACACTCTCCTCTTTCATCAAGAGGCTCTTTAGTTCCTCTTCTCTTTCTGCCATAAGTGAAAAAAGTGAAGTCACTCAGTCATGTCTAACTCTTTGCAACCCCATGGACTTTAGCCTATCACACTCCTCCATCCATGGGATTTTCCAGGCAACAGTACTGGAGTGGGTTGCCATTTCCTTCTCCAGAGAATCTTCCCAACCCAGGGATCAAACCAAGGATGGTGTCATCTGCACATCTGAGGTTACTGATATTTCTCCTGGCAATCTTGATTCCCCCTGTGAGTCATCCAGCCCAGCGTTTCTCATGATGTGCTCTGCATGTAAGGTAAATAAGCAGGGTGACAATAAACATCCTTGACGTACTCCTTTCCCGATTTGGAAACACTCCATTGTTTCATGTCTGGTTCTAACTGTAACTTCCTGACCTGCATACAGATTTCTTAGGAGGCAGGTTAAATGGTCTGGTAGTCTCATCTCTTGAAGAATTTTCCACAGTTTATTGTGATCCACACAGTCAAAGGCTTTGGCATAGTCAATAAAGCAGAAGTAGATGTTTTTCTGGAACTCTCTTGCTTTTTCCATGATCCAGCAGATGTTGGCAATTTGATCTGGTCCCTCTGCCTTTTCTAAATCCTGCTTGAACATCTGGAAGCTCACAGTTCACGTACTGTTGAAGCCTGGCTTGGAGAATTTTGAGCATTACTTTGATAGCCCATAGTTCAGTTCAGTCACTCAGTCATGTCTGACTCTTTGTGACCCCATGAACTGCAGCAGGCCAGGCCTCCCTGTCCATCACCGACTCCTGGAGCTTACTCAAACTCATGTCCATTGAGTTGGTGATGCCATCCAACCATCTCATCCTCTGTCATCCTCTTCTCCTTCTGCCTTCAATCTTTCCCAGCATCACGGTCTTTTTAAATGAGTCAGTTCTTCACATCAGGTGGCCAAAATATTGGAACTTCAGATTCAGCATCAGTCCTTCCAATGAATATTCAGGGCTGATTCCCTTTAGGATCGACTGGTTGGATGTCCTTGCAGTCCAAGGGACTCTCAAGAGTCTTCTCCAACACCACAGTTCAAAAGCATCAATTTTTCAGTGCTCAGCTTTCTAAGATGAGTGCAATTGTGCAGTAGTTTGAACATGCTTTGGCATTGCCTTTTTTTGGGATTGGAATGAAAGCTGACCTTTTCCAGTTCTGTGGCCACTGCTGAGCTTTCCAAATTAGCTGGCATATTGAGTGCAGCACTTTCACAGCATCATCTTTTAGGATTTGAAATAGCTCAGCTGGAATTCCATCACCTACACTAGCTTTGTCTGCCTGATGCTTCCTAAGGCCCACTTGACTTTGTATTCCAGGATGTCTTGCTCTAGGTGAGTAATCACACCATCATGTGCTCTAGGTCATGAAGATCTTTTTTTGTATAGTGTTTTTGTGTATTCTTGCCACCTCTTCTTAATATCTTCTGCTTCTGTGGGGTCCATATCATTTCTATCCTTTATTGTACCCATCTTTGCATGAAATGTTCCCTTGGTATCTCTAATTTTCTTGAGATCTCTAGTCTTTTCCACTCTATTGTTTTCCTCTATTTCTTTGTATTGATCATTAAGGAAGGCTTTTTCTTATCTCTCTTTGCTATTCTTTGGAAGAGCGGATGGGTACATCTTTCCTCTTCTCCTTTAGTTATACATATACATGTATCTATTATTTTCAAATTATTTTCCTGTTTAGATTATCACAGAATATTTAGCAGAGTTCCCTGTATGGTACAGTAGGTCTTTGTTGATTGTCTTAGTTTATTAGATATAACAACCAAAGATGACCATATCTTTGTTGAATAGATATAACAGTGTGTATCTATCAGTCCCAAACTCCCAACCTATCTCTCCTCCGACTCTTACCTCCTAGTAGCCATGAGCTTGTTCTATAACTCTGTGAGTCTGTTTTGTAAATAAATTCATTTGTATCTTTTTTTAGATTCCACATATGAGCAATATCCTATGATATTTGTCTTTGTCTGAATTGCTGTGCTTACTCTGATAATCCCTAGGTCTTCTACATTGCTGAAAATGGCATCATTTCAGCTTTTTAATGGCTGAGTGATATTCTATTGTATGTATGTATCACTTCCTTATCCGTTCCTCTTTCGATGGACATTTAGGCTACTTCCATGTCTTGGCTATCGTAAACAGATCTGCAGTGAACACTAGGGTGCATGTATCCTGTCAAACCATGTTTTTCTCTGGACCTATGCCCAGGAGTGGAATTCCAGAATCATACGGTAGCTCTGTTTTTGGTTTCTTAAGGAACCTCCATACTGTTCTTCATAGTGGCTGTACACGTTCTCAACAACAGTGTAGGAAGGTTCCCTTTTCTCCACACTCTCTCCAGCATTTATTGTCTGTAGACTTTTTGATGGCCATTCTGACTGGTGTGAGGTGGTAGCTCATTGTAGTTTTGACTTGCATCTCTCTAATAATTAGTGGTGTTGAGCATCTTTTCATATGCCTCTGTATGTCATCTACTTTTTAATTAAAGTGTGTACATTTTTTAAACAATGCTATTGCACACGATAGACTACAATATAGCATAAACATAACTTTACATTGGAAGTCCAAAACTCCATCTGATTTGCTTTATTGCAGTGGCCTATAAATAATCTGCAGTATCTCCAAGGCATGCCTGTATAGTTTTCTGGGAAGGAAATGATGACTGACTCAGTTAAATTCACATGGTCACACCTTGTCCAATCAGCTATAGCTTGATTGAGAGATATTTGTGTGAAGACCAAGATGGCAACCAGGAGCTCAAACCTGGATAACCCTGGGCATTTAGGGTGGTGAGCACTTCTCAGAAAAGGTAAGAATAGGAGTGGAGGTACCTACCTCAAAGGGCATTTACTCAAGTCTCATTTAGAGACCATGATGAAAGCATGAAATCTGAGCTGTAGCTCTTGGGTTTTGACAGGAATTATTAGCCACATAACAAAGAGTAACATAAGTAGGTTGATCAAAGAAGCATCCCTCAAGGAAAGCAGCAGAAAGCCACAGGCTGCAATATTAAGTGCCTTATCTCAAAAATAATCAGTATTATTTTTCTCTGTATTTTTCTACAGAAAAGGAGTCAATTTATTCTCTATAACTTCTAGACCATATCTTAATTAAAATGGCAAGAAGATATCCTCTGAGAATGGAGGCCAGAGCATTAGGGGTAAGGACTAAGTGTTACTTGGGTTAATAAATGATGTGTTGTATCTGCCTAATAGAAAAGGCAAGAGATATTGACCATATTTACAATGAAACTTCCCTAAGGAAGGAAAGTTGATGACAGTGTTGTGGAGTGGTGCCAATCAGGCTAGAGCTAATTGAGCACAAATTATGAAACCACAATCCATTTTTGAATAGTTCAATGTCATCACAACCTACCCACGGTTTTAGAAAATGTACTCTGAGACTGCTTATAAACCTCATCAGCCCTGAGAAAGTTCATTTCCTGCCTTTGTTTGTAAACAATTTGAAACAAGCTTATAGATGACAGATTAGGTGGTCCAGCAATGGGCTCCAAACCAGAAGGGCCTGTAGACAACGGGGCTCTGGGGCTTGCTTGATAACACTGTGATCTCACTATGCTCCCCATATCGTCTGGTCAGGTGGGCCATATTCTGCACTGTGTCCTCCCTCTCACCTGTCCTCAACCTCGGAAGGCTTTAGGTTTGTTTGGTTTTTTTTAATGTTAACAGAAGCTTATAACCTTTTCTATTATCCACCAATATTTGTGGGGGCCTGAAGTACATTTTGAGTGAAGGCAGCAAGAGTGAAGCTTGTGCCAGGAAAGCTTCCACCATATCAAGTCAGTGGCCACCTTCAGCTGGCTGGCAGCTACTTGGCCCGCCTCCAGAATGGAAATGTACTTTAATGCAGCAAAATCTCCCATGGGGCAGGGTAAGGGGGAGATGTGTTTTCTCTGTCCTGCATTACCATGGTGTTTCAGGTCTGGATTGCTTGTTCCTTATCTCCTATCTGGCCAGGAAGGCAGTGATCACAATGCAGAGAAGCTATAAGCCTGTCGTGGCTGCCCCCTGACCTCCCAGTACGATCCATCACCTCAAGAGAGGCTGAGGGCTAGGATCTTCTATTTAGTTTCTTCTACTAAACTCTCATGGGTCCTTCACTGAAATCTAAGTAAGTCAGTGGATTTGTAACCCAGAAAGAAACTAAAATTGAAGAATGAGTCATCAGTGGGCAATGCCATCTGATCCCAACCTGAACTGCCATCCTTCATGTGGGAGACAGAGGCACAAGTAACCAAGTATCTCAAGGTCAAGGTCATCTTTAAGGGAGAGGAGTACTATCACCACTTGACTTTCTGTGACAGTTAGTTGACTGTGTCAGCTTACCTGGGCCACAGGGGGCCCAGATATTTGCCCTCATTGTTCTGGGTATGTCTGTGAGGATGTCTTTTGGATGAGATTAACAATTAAATCAGTGAACATTGAGTAAGGCAGATTGCCCTCCATGTGTGGGTGGGCTGCATCCAATCAGCTGAAGGCCTGGCTAGGACAGAAGACTGAGCTTCCCCATCTGCCTCCTTCCCTGCCTGACAAGGATGCTCTGGGCGCATGTGTGAGTGAGGCTCCACACAAGCTGGCAAACAAGTCCCAGCACACGAGCACACTTCACATGAGAGTTACCAAAAACCAGGAGTCATTAGACAGCACCCCTTCTCACGGTTTTCTTAACAAAGCCTAGGGCTCTGGTCCAGTCTGTAGTTACAAAGGTCAGCACAGGGTATGGGAATGGTGAAGAGCAGAGGGAAACCCAAGTCCAAGTCCCAGACAAGAGAGGATGAAAGAAAGGAGCCAAGTCCAAAAGGACCAAGTATGCACTGGAGGTGGCCTCAGAGAACCAACTGCAGGAAGGAGACCAGTGTCAAGACAGAGCCTGAGCCACCCCAGAGCCAGACGCCTCCTTCCTGTTGTGTGTCTGCCTGAACCAAACAAATAGGTCTCTGCTTTTCACTTAGCTAGAACCAACTAGATTTAAATTAATTAACTCCAAAGATTATTATAAAACAAAGACAAATACTCCCAGTTTCATTAAGTAACCCCAGCGTGGCCCCTTTATCCACCTTGGCTCCTCCCGGACATGTTAAGTCTTTCATCATTGCTTCAGCGTAAGGTGGACATTTCCACGACCTTCCAGTCACTCAGATTGCATGCATCTGTGATAAATTTGACTTGAGTAATGATGATGACTCTCTCTTCTCACAGGCTGTGCAAATAATTCTTACCATGTTTCACTATGCACTGGGTTTTCTCTGTGCTTCCTTGTTTCTCGGCGATGAGGATATAAAAAGCACCGGCCATATCCCTGTATTACTTACACTAGGGTACATAGTATGGTCAGCACCATTTGTGAGTAAACCATGGTATTTTTTCTTTCATCTTTTTTCTAATGTATCAAGTAAATTACTCATGAGGTCAAGCAATGGACTAAAGACCCAGTATCTGACTCTAAACAGCAAATTTTACTGTGGAAACAGCCTTAACAAAGTGGAGGGTAGAATTTGGGCTGGGGTGAGGAGTGTATACTTAGGGAAATAATTTTTATATTTGTTGTATGTTTGATAAATCCTTTAAGAGAATGGCATGCACATGAAGAAATGATATTGAAGGGTATGTTTGAAGAGTAATAAAGAGTGGCTGTTTAGAAAACTATGATGCCCTTCTTTGGCAGAGTGAAAATCCAAAGGCCTGAGCTTAATGATTTTTGGAGATTTTTAGAGAGACTACACAAGGAAAGAGAAAAAAAGAAACATGGGGTGAAGAAATTAAAACAGGTTTCTAAAGTGGATGTTTTGAGTAAGGAAGGATATTGTAATAATTGCAAAGGATAGTTGTCAAGGTACCTGCCAGAGACAGGCACGATTAATTACAAGACACTGTACTCAGGGAAACCCAAAGCTGTGGTCTCCCACAAGTTAATTTAGGCTCATAGCTACAACCAATCCAGAAACAATTCATCAGCCAAGGATTTTATTCATAAGTGATGTGGCATAGTAACACAACTAATATTCCTCGCATATCAAAGCTGAAAGAAAGTGAAAGAAAGTGAAGTCACTCAGTCATGTCCGACTCTTTGTGACCCCATGGACTGTAGCCTACCAGGCTCCTCCCCCCATGGGATTCTCCAGGCAAGAATAATGGGTTGGGTTGCCATTTCCTTTTCCATCAAAGCTGACCCAAGGCCAAATTTCTCCTTAGAGGGAAAAAGGTTTTATTAGCCTCTGACCAATTCCCTTTGTACTCCTCAACCAAAAACAAGGCTGTGGGAGAGAAAATCCGAATGTAACACAGTCCCTGTGCTTTGTGAAAAGGACTCTGAAACATGCTGCATGCATGCTAAGTCTCTTCAGTCATGTCCAACTCTTTGCAACCCTTGTAGCCCACCAGTTTTCTCTGTCCATGGGATTCTCCAGACAAGAATACTGGAGTGGGTTGCATTCTCCTTCTCAAGGGGATCTTCCCAACCCAGGGATCAAACATGCGCCTTTTACGCCTCTTACCATATGCAGGAGATATGTCATCAGGTATGCAGATGACACCACCCTTATGGCAGGAAGAGAAGAGAAACTAAAGAGCCTCTTGATGAAAGTGAAAGAGAAGAATGAAAAGCTGGCTTAAAACTCAGCATTCAAAAAACAAATATCATGGCATCTGGCCCCATCACTTCATGGCAAATAGATGGGGTAACAATAGAAACAGTGTCAGACTTTATTTTCTTGGGCTCCAAAATCACTGCAAATCGTGACTATAGAAAACATTCACTCCTTGGAAGAAAAGCTATGACCAACCGAGATAGCATATTCAAAAGCAGAGACATTACTTTTCCAACAAAGGTCCCTCTAGTCAAGGCTGTGGTTTCTCCAGTGCTCGTGTGTGGGTGTGAGAGCTGCATATAAGGAAGGCTGAGCGCTGGAGTTGGCGCTTCTGAGCTGTGGTGTGGAGGAGACTCCCGAGAGGCCCTTGACTGCAAGGAGACCCAACCAGTCCATCCTGAAGGAGATCAGTCCTGAATATTCATTGGAAGGACTGATGCTGAAGCTGAAACTCCAGTACTTGGGCCACCTGATACAAAGAACTGGCTCCTTGGAAAAGACCCTGATGCTGGGCGAGATTGAGGGCAGGAGGAGAAGGGGACGACAGAGGACGAGATGGCTGGATGGCATCACGGACTCGACGGACACGAGTCTGAGTGAGCTCCAGGAGTTGGTGCTGGACAAGGAGGCCTCACGTGCCGCAGTCCGTGGGGCTGCAAAGAGTCGGACACGACTGAGCGGCTGAGCTGAACTGATGCTTCCTGCATTGGCAGGCAGATTCTTCACCATTAGCGTTTCCAAGGGAGCCCCTTGAAGCATGGCCCCTTGAAACATGAAACTGCAGCATCTTTAGCCCTGAGCATCTGGTTACCAGTGCCCCAGATGAGGGATATTCCCTTGGAGACTTTCCTTTAGGGTTGGTCCTCAAGTGAAGGGCATTTATCAGCACCAGAACTTTCTGGAAAGGGCCATATGTCATAAGGAGAAATGCTTTACACTGACAGAATACAGTGAAAGTGAATTGCCCAATACAAGGCATCAGGAAGGATTCCCGAGTCCATGATGTAGAAGAGAAGCTTACAGAAGAAATTAGTCACAGGCAGTAATTATTCTTTATATCTGCTGCGTATCAGGCATGTTTCAAAAAGTACTTCAGGTCTGTTTCATATGATGGAAAAACCAACCTCATGAGAGAATGTTACTAATTCCTATTTAATGAATGAGGAAACCAAGATTTAGAAAGTGTAAGTAAATTTTACAGAGTGACCCAGGAAAAGTATCAGAGGGGTTTTTTTTTTTTATCAAGCTAAGAATGCTTCTGCTTTCATGACAGGGTCTCATTTTCCCGGACTGCAAGGTCCCCAGCCCCCTTCAAATAAGTCACCTTTTGTAACTGCTGTGAGCAGACGCAAATCAGGCATAAGACAAACCATTTCAAAAAATAAATCCTAATTGCCAGGAGCAACAAACAGTCTTTAAGACAGACTATGTGGAAGTCAGCCTCTAATTCTTCAGATCAAATGCTTTCTGAAACTATTTTTGGTTGATGAAATCTTTATTTCTACAGCGTGATGGGTGTGGGGCAATGTTCTCTCAAATAAATGGCAATCAAAACAAGTGAAGTGCAGCCTTCTTGTCCCTCATGGTCTTTGTGAGGCCCCTAAGCCCCATCAAAGCACAAAGGGTTCATTGACGACCAAAGGCTAAAATGTCGTTTCTTCTCTGTGGTGGAGAAAGCGTGAGTCCATTTCTTAGAGTCTACCAGTGGTCACTGCAGAACTGAAGTACATAGTTAGAACCGCCTTCTTCAGAGGATTCAGTGATGCATCAGGGCTCAGGAATGCCAGTGGCATTAGGGAAAGTGTCTGGGGGCCCATCACCAGCAATGGGTGTTTACAGACCCGTGTTTCTGCCCCCAGTTCCTCGTGTCAGGGTCCATGGCCGTCAGCGCACAGAAGAAGCCCACGCGATATAAGGTACGTGGGACGTTTGGGGCAAAGCCAGAGGTAAAAGGTTTGTGCCTGGAACAAACTGAGAAGAAATTATTGCTTTTCAGTCAGTTTTTCTAGGAGAAAAAAATACTTTTCCAAATGTTTGCATAGGAAAAAAAAAAAAAAACTTGTTATCAGGATGCCCTCCAGTGCATCTCTGTGTGTGCAGGGTGTGTGGGTGTTGAGGAGGGCGCAGTGCAAGGAGTTCGCTTTATAAGAAGCAGATGAGAGAGCCCTGATGGGAAGGCTGGCTCGAGCTATCTAGCGGGGCATGTTGGTGGTGTTGTTTAGGCACTGAGTTGTGTCTGATGTTTCTGCAACCCCACGGACTGCAGCCTCCAGGTTCCTCTGTCCTTGGGATTTCCCAGGCAAGAATACTGGAATGAGTTGCCTTTTTCTTCTCCAGGGGATCGTCTTGATCCAGGGATCAAACCTATGTCTCCTGAACTGACAGGCAGATTCTTTACCACTGAGCCACCAGGGATGCCCAGAAGGGAATAGATAACCAAACAGAACTCTAACCTAAGAGTCAAAAGTAGTGGGAAGGGGATAAGACAAAATGATGTTTGAAAAGAGAATTGCCTTCAGCAAACTCAGATCTAGAGAATAACGTTGGAATATGAATCAGATACCATTAAAGTACATCCAACAAAGGACAGTCACTTTCTCCTGTAGAACCTCCCCCACTGTGATTGGGATCACAGCTCTGGAGATGGACTGTCCAATTGACTGCATGAACTTGGGCAAATTACTGTGCTTCACTCTCTTCATCTGAAAAAAAAAAAACAACAGTGACCCATAAAGTTGCCTACCTCAAAAGATGGTTGTGAGGGTTAAAACAGTAAACAAGCTTGAAGGCTGAGGCTTCCCGAGTGGCCACAGTGGTAAAGAACCTGCCTGGCAATGCAGGAGACACAGGCGATGCAGATTCAATCCCTGGGTCTGAAAGATCCCCTGGAGGAGGGCATGGCAATCCACGCCAGTCTTCCTGCCTGGAGAACCCCATGGAGAGAGAAGCCTGGAGGGCTACAGTCCACAAGGTTTCAAAGAGTCAGACACAGCTGAGCGACCGGCACAGCATGTGTGCAAAAAAGGATAGTTGCAACAGCATGTACATGTGACCCAGATGTGACCTGGAGTTACTTTTGCCCCAAAAGATACAAGTAGAGTTGTCCTCGAAGTCTATGAACGCCCTTGTGATTTTGCAAATCCCTGAAACTGTGTTGGCTGGGGGCGAGGGGGGAGTGCAACACAAGCATTGAAAGCTTTGTGCTCAGTCGCTCGGTCGTGTCCAATCTGGGGCCCCATAGACCACAGCCCACCGGGCTCCTCGGTCCATGGGGTTCTCCAGGCAGGAAGACTGGAGTGGGTTGCCATGCTTCCCCAGGGGATCATCCCAACCCAGCACTTGAACCCACATCTCTTATGTTTCCTACATTGACAAGAGGGTTCTTTACCACTATAACCACCTGGAAAGCCCCAACTGAGGCTTTATTGGGGGACAAAGTGAAGAATATAGCCCGGGAGACAGCATTTCAGACAGCTCTGAGAAACTGCTCCAAACAGGCAGGAGGGACAGGCAGTGTATATGTGATTTAAGTGAAGGAGTAGGGTACATGCAGCCAAGCATTTTTTGCAGAAGCTGCTGCTAGTTTCATAGAAGCTGCTGCTAGCTTCATGAAAGATACTGTTACTCACAAGGAGTAGATGTCACCATGAAGGACTTTAATATTTTTCTAGATATGAGGAAATACAAGAATTGGACTTATAAAATCTTCTGAAAATATCTAAGTATCTGAAGCCCTGTTTGGCTAGTTTTTCCCAGAGCACAGAGTACCTCATTCCTGATCTCCACCCTGAACTTCTTTCAGGTAGATGTTGAACGTTAAGGGTCAAACCAGCTTGTGATTTAATCCTTGTCAGAGGCAGACAGCGATTGCCCATTTTTAATTGTCAACTGACATCATCCTAGTTCAGTTTCATATTTGCACAGTTTCCATTTTTCTTCATCACATCCAAGGAAACAGGTGTGAATAAATTTGCAATGAGGGAGACCTGGGTTTGACCCCTGGGTTTGGAAGATCCCCTGGAAAAAGGAACGGCTATCCACTCCAGTATTCTGGCCTGGAGAATCTGGCATGGACTTTAGTCCAGGGGGTCACAAACAGTCGGACATGACTGAGAGACTTTCACTTCACTTGACTGGTTGTCACAAAAACTCACCAAAAGTGTTTTTGTTTTTGTTTTTTACCAGAAGGATAGTGGGAGAGGATGATGGCTATAACTTCCAAGTTCTAGCCACAGTCTGGCTCCCCTTGTCATTCTTCCCCCACCCTCAAGTAGCAAAAGTAAGCATTTCTTCTCGTCTCAGCCAGCGTAGTTCCAGTTCCTTCTCTAGAAACATGTGATATCATTCTTCACAGAAACACAAAGACTCCTCTGCCCCAAGGATGCTAGTCCAGGAAGTTTCCAAATCAGTGTGGCTCAATTCTACAGAACAAAATCAATTATAATTACTTATCAAGTCAGGAAAATGCTGTGGAAATTTTGCCCAAGTGGCAGCATGATGTTCTGTTATTCTTGGGTGTGATAGTGCACCTCATGTACCGTTAATGTTTCTAAATTCCAGTCAGTTCAGTTCAGTTGCTCAGTTGTGTCTCACTCTTTGTGACCCCATGGACTGCAGCACACCAGACCTCTCTGTCCATCAACAATTCCCGGAGTTTACTCAGACTCATGTCCATTGAGTCAGTGTTGCCATCCAACCATCTCATCCTCTGTCATCCCCTTCTCCTCCTACCTTCAATCTTGCCCAGCATCAGGGTCTTTTCAAATTTGGGGGCGAGGGGGGAGTGCAACACAAGCATTGAAAGCTTTGTGCTCAGTCGCTCGGTCGTGTCCAATCTGGGGCCCCATAGACCACAGCCCACCGGGCTCCTCGGTCCATGGGGTTCTCCAGGCAGGAAGACTGGAGTGGGTTGCCATGCTTCCCCAGGGGATCATCCCAACCCAGCACTTGAACCCACATCTCTTATGTTTCCTACATTGACAAGAGGGTTCTTTACCACTATAACCACCTGGAAAGCCCCAACTGAGGCTTTATTGGGGGACAAAGTGAAGAATATAGCCCGGGAGACAGCATTTCAGACAGCTCTGAGAAACTGCTCCAAACAGGCAGGAGGGACAGGCAGTGTATATGTGATTTAAGTGAAGGAGTAGGGTACATGCAGCCAAGCATTTTTTGCAGAAGCTGCTGCTAGTTTCATAGAAGCTGCTGCTAGCTTCATGAAAGATACTGTTACTCACAAGGAGTAGATGTCACCATGAAGGACTTTAATATTTTTCTAGATATGAGGAAATACAAGAATTGGACTTATAAAATCTTCTGAAAATATCTAAGTATCTGAAGCCCTGTTTGGCTAGTTTTTCCCAGAGCACAGAGTACCTCATTCCTGATCTCCACCCTGAACTTCTTTCAGGTAGATGTTGAACGTTAAGGGTCAAACCAGCTTGTGATTTAATCCTTGTCAGAGGCAGACAGCGATTGCCCATTTTTAATTGTCAACTGACATCATCCTAGTTCAGTTTCATATTTGCACAGTTTCCATTTTTCTTCATCACATCCAAGGAAACAGGTGTGAATAAATTTGCAATGAGGGAGACCTGGGTTTGACCCCTGGGTTTGGAAGATCCCCTGGAAAAAGGAACGGCTATCCACTCCAGTATTCTGGCCTGGAGAATCTGGCATGGACTTTAGTCCAGGGGGTCACAAACAGTCGGACATGACTGAGAGACTTTCACTTCACTTGACTGGTTGTCACAAAAACTCACCAAAAGTGTTTTTGTTTTTGTTTTTTACCAGAAGGATAGTGGGAGAGGATGATGGCTATAACTTCCAAGTTCTAGCCACAGTCTGGCTCCCCTTGTCATTCTTCCCCCACCCTCAAGTAGCAAAAGTAAGCATTTCTTCTCGTCTCAGCCAGCGTAGTTCCAGTTCCTTCTCTAGAAACATGTGATATCATTCTTCACAGAAACACAAAGACTCCTCTGCCCCAAGGATGCTAGTCCAGGAAGTTTCCAAATCAGTGTGGCTCAATTCTACAGAACAAAATCAATTATAATTACTTATCAAGTCAGGAAAATGCTGTGGAAATTTTGCCCAAGTGGCAGCATGATGTTCTGTTATTCTTGGGTGTGATAGTGCACCTCATGTACCGTTAATGTTTCTAAATTCCAGTCAGTTCAGTTCAGTTGCTCAGTTGTGTCTCACTCTTTGTGACCCCATGGACTGCAGCACACCAGACCTCTCTGTCCATCAACAATTCCCGGAGTTTACTCAGACTCATGTCCATTGAGTCAGTGTTGCCATCCAACCATCTCATCCTCTGTCATCCCCTTCTCCTCCTACCTTCAATCTTGCCCAGCATCAGGGTCTTTTCAAATGAGTCAGTTATTCGCATCAAGTGGTCAAAGTATTGGAGTTTCAGCTTCAACATCAGTCCTTCCAGTGAACACTCAGGACTGATCTCCTTTAGGATGGACTGGTTGGATCTCCTTGCAGTCCAAGGGACTCTCAAGAGTCTTCTCCAACACCACAGTTCTAAAGCATCAATTCTTCAGTGCTCAGCTTTCTTTATAAATTCCAATAATTCAGTTCAAAAAAACATCTTGAGCATGAGACATGTTCTGGTATGTAGGATGCCTTGGTGAACAAACAGACAAAGATTTATTGCCCCTGTGGCACTTATATTGTAATGGGAGGATAAAGAAATTGAACATGACAGATAAGGAAATAGTAACACGTGAGAAGGCGAGAACCGCCATGGGGTGGGGACACACTTGCAGGACTGCCCTTGGGAGTCTGTGTGCCTTAAGTGCTGTATCTGTCCAGTCACTCAGTTGTGTCCGATTCTTTGCAACTCCATGGACTGCAGCGCACCGGGCCACCCTGGAGCCCCTCACCATCTCCCAAAGTTTGCCCAAGTTCATATGCATTGCATTGGTGGTGCCATCCTGCCATCTCACCCTCTGATGCCCTCTTCTCCTTCCCTCAATCTTTCCTGGCATCAGGGAGAGCTTGTGTGCTTAAATAAGATGATCCAAATTCATCTCATTGAGAAGATGACATCTGAGCAAAGCCTGAGGGAAAGATTTGTTCTGAGCCCAGGAAGGCTCTTCCTGTTTGTTTCCCCATTTCTCTAGCGAATTAACTTCCTTAGAGTTAAAGCCTAGATCCATGCATCTTATCAACTCCTTCAAACTGTCTTTCACCACAGCTCCTGTTGAAGGAAGGGGGACCCCTTCCAGGGCCTGAGAGAGGACTCTTGTCTAACATTCAGAAACACACAGGCTAACAGATGTTAGCAAGAGGCTTTACTGGGAGGGGCGCCCAGGTGGGGAGCAGGGGGTGAGGGAGCCCGGGATGCTGCTCTGCTGCGTGGCTCACAGTCTCGGCTTCCATGGCAATGGGGTTAGTTTCCGGATGGTCTCTGACCTATCATTCTGACTCAGGGTCCTTTCTGGTGGTGCATACCCAAGATGTTCCCACAAGCAGAATTCTGGGAGGTTGATAGGACTTGTGGACTGGGGTCTCCTCTCTCCTTTAGACTTTTCCCAAATTCTTCCAGTTGGTGGAGGCTTGTTAGTTCCACATTCCTTACCAAGACCTCCTGTGTTAAAATAACTCATTAAAGTGGCTACTACCCTGTCTAGCCAGGGTGGGTGGTTTCAGTCAGTGTTTCCCTTAACACTTCATCTATTTGTGAGAATACCCTTAGGCCTAGATTTCTCCATCAGTTCAGTTCAGTTCAGTTCAGTCGCTCAGTCGTGTTTGAATCACAGCACACCAGGCCTCCCTGTCCATCACCAACTCCCAGAGTCCACCCAAACCCATGTCCATCGAGTCGGTGATGCCATCCAGCCATCTCGTTCTCTGTCGTCCCCTTCTCCTCCTCCCCCCAATCCCTCCCAGCATCAGAGTCTTTTCCTCTGCTGCAAATGAAGTCATCTCCCTTGGGGAGATTGAAGCCCTCTTTCTATAGTTTCCTTCTCCTCTGGACAAATTATCTAAGCCAGGGTTCTGGTGCTAGAATGTGCTGGGTGTCGAGGACAATAGGGTGCTTCTCTCTGAGTGACACCTCCACTTTAAGAGCTGAGGGCTTGGTGAAGGTGGTAGCAGCCAGGTCTCCTCTGTTTGCCTCTTACGATGTGGAACCCTGACCCCATAAGCCAGGGCAGGGGTGATCAGGGCACAGGACTCACTGATACCACATCCAAGGCATTCCCCTATCCCATAAGTGGGGGGCTGGGCAGATGACGAGACCCCCCCCTTCTCTAGGCTGCATGCACTGGGACATAGCCTGGGCAACAGGTGGCTGGGCACAGGATTAGACATGCTAATTAAATGACCTGTGCCTCCAGGGAAGGTAGCGCTAGATGAAACTCTGACTAGGGGATGAGGGAAAGATTTGGAGTGGTCTTGCCTTGCTGAGAAGAGACAAGACGTGCAGACCTCGGTTCCTATGAGACCACATGAGACCACAGACTCACAGTTTGTACTGAGCTTTAGTAGATTTTCTTGAATAAATGTTTTTTCATTTGCTGTATGCCCTGAGGACTGTTTCCAGAGATTTTTAAGTGATTGGGTTTATTTTTAGTAACATTCACGAGTTTCAGTGGGGAGTTGGTCCTTGATGTTCCTCAGACTCTCACACTAGAAAGAGGGTCCCTCAAAAGTAATGATGTTGTGTATTTAATTCAAATGCTCAATTAGGCTTTTTTGGAACATACATATCTTTCTTTAGGTGATCCTGGTTCATAAAGATGAATCACTGTTCTCTTTCCCCCTAGAGAAATGGGCTCTCTTCGTCTGCTCAGCCCCCACTCATGGGATGAGGGGCCTCATAAGTGCACACAGGGTCAGTGTGCAGAGGCAGGCATAGTGGGCACCTTCTAGAGCATGCCACAGCCTGGACCTTTACTAAGGAAGAGGACCTCTGGCTGATACTCCCAGCAGCTCCACCTGTACATAAAGATACAATTTTGAAATCCTCAGCACAGAAACTAGATTCTTCATATTCCATCCCTCACCCACTTCTCTGATCACATGTGACATTTCAGCCACATCAAATGCCAGGAGTTTTCTGGAAATGCTGCTTCCCCACGTTTCTGAAACTGCGTGTACACTGCTCTCTTTCCCATAATACACTTTCTCAACTTTGTCTGCCACTGTGAACTAAGTCTGGCTATCCAAGGAAAAATGAGAAATATTGAGAAGATGCCAGGCTTGTAGCATCTACAGGAGATGAAGGACTAGTCTTAGAAAATAAACAGGATCTGAGGGAGTCCCAGAGAATCAGAGAAAGAAAGCACAGTAGTGCAACAGAAGCATTCCTTCAGTTCAGTTCAGTTGAGTTCAGTCGCTCAGTCGTGTCCGACTCTCTGCGACCCCATGAATCGCAGCACACCAGGCCTCCCTGTCCATCACCATCTCCCGGAGTTCACTCAGACTCACATTCATCAAGTCTGTGATGCCATCCAGCCATCTCATCCTCTGTCATCCCCTTCTCCTCCTGCCCCCAATCCCTCCCAGGATCAGAGTCTTTTCCAATGAGTCAACTCTTCTCATGAGGTGGCCAATGTACTGGAGTTTCAGCTTCAGCATCATTCCTTCCAAAGAAATCCCAGGGCTGATCTCCTTCAGAATGGACTGGTTGGATCTCTTTGCAGTCCAAGGGACTCTCAGGAATCTTCTCCAACACTGCAGTTCAAAAGCATCAATTCTTCAGTGCTCAGCCTTCTTCACAGTCCAACTTTCACATCCATACATGACCACTGGAAAAACCATAGCCTTGACTAGATGGACCTTAGTCGGCACAGGGAGGCATGTCTGGCCACATTGTCACCATCGCTAGACATCTAGCAGTCCAGGCTACCACTGTCCCCTCTGCATAACATCGCAGCTCTCTCTTCTAGGAATGAATCCTAGTCTTTTGTTCATCTTTAAGTTACTTGCTCGAGGTTTACAGTCCTTAAGAAGAGCATTTCATTAGCTGTGATCTGACTCTGGCTCTAGAGATTGAAGACAGGAAGGATCTCCCTCTGACTTTCATAGGAGTTTGATAAGCATCTCTCATAAAGACTAGAACAATGAGAAGAGCCCTTAAAGTAGGAAGGGGGTTGCTGACTGGACAACCAAAAATTAATGTTTCCACTATCATCCTTTCTTTTTGTTAACCAGCATCAAAGCACATCCTTCTTTCCATTATTAGTTTTTAAAAATCCTCTTTAAAATGTAACTATCCTCACATATACAAAAACTCATGCAGCGTCTTTGAAAAGGATACAGCCTCTCTTCACAGCTACTGTAAGACCCTCCATGCTGTCTGGAAGGATGCTGGGACTATGGAAAGGTTTTAAGTACTGAAGTGGCATTACTGAAGGAGGATGATATTGGCAGATGCTAGACTTAAGCTCATTATTTATTGAATTTTTATCACATGAAGTATCATTTTGCCTCCCTCATTTGATTAAAAGATTCTTCAGTTGAAGTCTGAGTTTATCCTTAACACAATATTTAGCATGTTGTAGGCACTGTATAATTATTTGTTAAATAAATAAAAATATCTTCTGAAAGAAAAAAATTTTATCCTAATTGGTTACTAGACAAATTTAACTCAGAGTCCTGCTAGTAAGTGCAGTAAAATGCCAGAAAATCGGCTTAAAATTTTAGTTGGAATGTTCTCTAGCTGATGGCTAGACTGGTTGCTTCATCAGAATCTGCTTCTGCAGCTCCTGATCAGCTTTCTCGTGTGTCTGTTACAGCTGACATCTGCCATTGTCATGAGCATTTTTAGCGCCTGCTTTTCTGCATGTGGTTCAATTATATTGTGTATCGCGTGTTTCTCTTATGCTGCAAAAATGGAAGACTATGTTTGGTCACAGGTAGGTACCAAATTTAATAATAACTGGATCAAAATTTTAGATGTAACTGAAAAAAACTATGATGAATGGTGTATGTTTGCAATGAGCAAGGTATGAAAAAGACAACCAAAGTTATCAAACATCTTTGGCAGAGAAATATTTTTTTTAAAAAAACCTGTATTTCCTCCAAATTTTTTTCATGGGAATATTTTAAAAATCAATTTTCCTTTAGTATTTGGAAACAGTAGAAACCTCAGAAAAAGAGGAACACCTGGGCCTACCAGGGCTGGACGACGCAAGGAAGAATCCTCCCCCCGAGGGGGCTTTGGAAGGAACAGCCTCAGACCAATACATTCCTTTTGAGTTTTACCTTCCAGGCCTGTGAGAAAATGCATTTCAGTTGTGTTAAGCCACGGAATTGTGATACTTCATTACAGTCACCCTAAGAAGCCAGCACGGGAGCCCAGTAAGCATCCATCCAGTCTCCTTCTCTCATGTTCTGAACCAAAGGAGCAAAGTCAAAATCAAGCAGATATAGTTGAAACTATCAGCTTTATTGTTGATTACCATAGTTGAGTTCCGAAGAATTGGTGCTTTCGAACTGTGGTATGGAGAAGACTCTTGAGAGTCCCTTGGAGTGCAAGAACAAACCAGGACTGATGCTGAAGCTGAAACTCGAATACTTTGGCCACCTGATGTGACGAACTGACTTCTTAGAAAAGAACCTGATGCTGGGAAAGATTGAAAGCATGAGGAGAAGGGGACGACAGAGGATGAGATGGTTAGGGGGCATCACTGACTCCAGGGACATGAATTTGAGCACACTCTGGGAGATCGTGGAAGATATGGGAGCCTGGTGTACTGCAGTCCACGGGGTTGTAAAGAGTCCGACACGACTTAGTGACTGAACAATACCAATACCACCATCACCACCATCGTTGGAGAAAAAGTTTTAAATCTTTGGCCAGAATTAACCTGCTAATGTACTGATGCCTCTCCTTATGAATCAAACTCAAACTGCTAGTTATGAATAGACTGCCAGTCTCCCTACAGCAGCCCCAGACAGCTTCAAGATGCTGAGAAGAACTTGTAGCTGTAAGCACAGATCGTTCTGGAAGGAGCTGGCTTCCTCCTCTCAAAAATCAACAATTAGATAAACCCCTGCTTCTCACACGGGGAATTGTAAGTGAAGAGCGTGAAAAAGCACCAGAAGCCATTCTTTCCCTATTTCTCAAAAAGAGAAAACTCCTACTTGGGAGCGTGGTAGAAATGTGGAAGTACAGGGAGAATGATTCCACCGGACACGTGGCACGATGCTCACGGCACATGAGTTAGGAAATAACAGAACATGCCTACTACACATGTGCACTATGCACGCACCAGGGGAAAGCATAAAACACAGGTCACGTAAACACGTGCCACAGTTCTCATGATACATGAGTTAGAAGAACACAGAACATGCCTGCTACACATGTGTACTACGCATGCACCAGGGAAAAGCATAAAACACAGGTCACGTAAACACGTGCCACAATGCTCATGATACATGAGTTAGAAGAACACAGAACATGCCTACTACGCATGCACCGGGGAAAGCATAAAACACAGGTCACTAGTCACTCTCATTGAATGAGAGACTACAAAACGAAGAGGGTGGGCACCTGTGTAGCGCATGGTCCCACAGGCCGCCTCTCCACTACTCAGTCTACTTTTCACGTGTAAAATAGAAATGAAAGCACCCTGCTTGTAGGGCTGCTCTTAAATGAGAGTGCTTAGCATATTGTGTGACACATATGTTAGCACTAGGTAAAATCTGAAACATTTTATTTTTATGAAAAACACTCCCCACATCATCATAGGTGTGAGACTGTTGGGATGAATGATTTTTACCCTATTTTCTGAACGTTGTTCCTGTACAGTTTTTAAATGATTAATTAACAGGAGGAATATTTCTCTTCTTTTTAATTCAGTTAGCTGGTGGTATGCTTTTACAATATTTACTCTTCAGCAGTGTCACAGAACTGATCGTTGTAAGCATAATCTTGTCCTGGATTGTGCGAGCATTGCGTCATCCAGAACCCCAAAATGAAAGTAAGTAGCTTTGTTTCTTGCTGACAGATCAAAATAAAACAGCTCTTGCTAAAACCTCTCTCTGAGGGACCAAAGTGTAGCCAGACTCGAGGAACAGAAGAGCTGCTTCTAAACTGAGGTCAGCGACAGCAGAAAATACGTTAAAATGTCAGGTGCTTGGCGCTGAGAAAAGCTGAACCTGAACAGCTTGTCTTGGGGAAAGTTGTGGGAGAATTATGTTTTTTAGAACTGGCATCTCCCAGGAGATTCACAGAGCAAACGTAAACTGCAGAGGCTTCACAGGTCATACCAAATATAGGAACCCTGCATGCTACAGACCCAGAGGTCCAAATTTAGTTATGAAATGCTGGCTTCTGAAATCTGGGGTCTCCAAATGCCTTCCCAGGCGGCTCAGCAGGTAAAGAATCTGTCTGCAGTGCAGAAGATGCAGTCTCTGGTTCGGGAAGATCCCCTGGAGAAGGAAATGGCAACCCACTTCAGTATTTTTGCCTGGGAAATTCCATGGACAGAGGAGCCTGGCAGGCTACAGTCTGTGGGGT
This sequence comes from Litocranius walleri, assembly GCA_006410535.1. NCBI lineage: Eukaryota > Metazoa > Chordata > Mammalia > Artiodactyla > Bovidae > Litocranius > Litocranius walleri. The sequence continues at coordinate 2,000,175 of SJYG01000467.1, read as the reverse complement.
TGCAAAGAGTTAGACATGACTGAGCACACAGAAGCACAAGTGCCTTCAGAAAATGGAGATTTTAGGGGCCACTTCAGAGAACACTTCTGGAATAAAAGAATAAGGGACTCTAAAACCCATTCTTGCATAAAATACATGAGGACATTGGCAAAAAGTTGTCAAAATCAACTTTTTCAGAAATCTGGAAATGAGTTAAAAACTTGCAATAATCCAAGAAGCACTTATTCAAGAAAAATGGCTGCATCTTGGCAAGAACAGTGAGGTCTGTGGTGCTTTAACTTGTCACATTCTCATACTCCTTGCCCCATCTCTATAGTAGCCTTAAATTAAACAACTTGGCAACCAGAGAACTTGTGAAAAACACCAGCCTAACAACTACAAAACTGGGGGTGGTACTGGAGTTCTCCCAAAAAAGCCCTATTCCTAGAGAATTTTTATTAACTTGTCTGGCAGCTCCCTAGAAACCTCCACTGGCAAGCCTCATCTTAATCTGACCTCACTCAAAGCTTAGTCACTGTAAACAGCTTTCTCCTTGGGGTGTTTGAACAGACGGTGGCACTTAGCATCATGTCTGCCTAAATCAAGGATGACAGTTGGGGAATACAAAAGGCTGATCAAATAACTTTAAAAACAAAAAACCTGTAGAGTACAATGTCCATGGTTTCCCCTGTGGCTCAGATGGTAATGAATCTACCTGCAGTGCAGAAGACCCAGGTCTGATCCTTTGGTTGGGAAGATCCCCTGGAGAAGGGAATGGCTGCTCACTCCAGTATTCTTACCTGGAGAATTCCATGGACTGAATAGAGGAGCCTAGCAGGCTCCTGTCCATGGAATCACAAAGAGTCGGACATGACTGAGCGACTCACACGCACACACTATATCCATAAGGGACTTTAAAACTATGACAATAACTTGGAAATAACAAAGGCCAAGTGCATACGCAGGGTTGGATACATGCCGAGGGAGAACCTGAGAATGCCCTAGTCTCCCACCTCTGGTTGACCTAAGGCTATCTGCAAGCAAGGAGCGATGGCTAAGGCAGAGTTGCCAACTGTGTCCCAGAGCTTTAAAGACTTATCCCCAACACACACACGCGCGCACACATGCACACACACCGCTTCTCAGCAAAGACTGAAAATTTTGTTTGTTGGAGGCAGTTAAGGAAGTGAAGACCAGTGCAACAAAAACAATAATAAAGAAATAAAAGAGTTAAAAAACACAATGAGATACTATCTCACACTCATTAGAATGGCTGATATATTTTTTAAGCAGAAAATAATTGTTGGTGAGGATGTGAAAAAAAATCAAAACCCTTGTATGCTGTTATTGAGAATGTGAAATAGTACAAACTTTATGGAAAACCAATATGGTGAGTACTCAAAAAATAAACACAGAATTATCATATGAAATAGCAATTCCACTTCTGGATATATACCAAAAAAAAATTGAAAGCAAGGTCTCAAAGAGATGTCTGTATACACATGTTCAATGGCAACATTATTTATAATAGCTGAAACATAGCAATCCAAGTTTCCAATGACAGATAAATGCATAAGCCAAACATGGCATATCCATTCAGTGGCCTATCACTCAGACTTAGAAGGCAAGGGAATTCTGACAGATGCCGCAACTTGAATAAACTTTGGCGATGTTATGCTAAGTGAAATAAGCCAATCACAAAAACACAAATATTGTATCATTCCACTTATATAAGATACTTAGAAAAATGGAAATTATAAGGCAGAAAATGAAAGGATAGTTGCTAGAGACTGGAGAACAAGTCATGCGATGTTACTGTGTAATGGGTTAGAGTTTCAGTTTCACAAAATGAAAAAACTATGGAGACAAATAGTGGTGATGGTTGCACAATAAAATTTAAAACCACTTTCAAAACAACTTAAATCAATTTTTAAATTGATTAAGATGTTAAATATTACATATATTTTAGCACAATTTTTTAAATTGAAAAAAATCAATATATTAATAGTAAATGGTATTGATAGAATAAAAGAAAAATCACTAAAGATTGATAGAAGGAAATATTAATAGATTGTAATGGCTGATAATCTTATCTCCTTACCTCTAAATTCTTTCCAAATAAAAATCAATCATTAACCCCTCCAAAAAAACTGCACACTAATAAGGCAAGCTAAAACTCTGCCTGGATCCAGAAGAACAGGTACTTGTGGGATTCCTATAGGATAATGTGGGCTTCCAGGGCGGCTCAGTGGTAACGAATCCACCTGTAATGCAAGAGAACAAGAGATGCAGGTTCGATCCCTGGGTTGGGAAGATGCCCTGGAGGGGGGCGTGTGAACCCACTTCGGTATGCTTGCCTGGAGAGTCTCATGGACAGAGGAGCCTGGCGAGTTACAGTCCATGAGGTCACAAAAGTCAGACACAGGCACAGGATAAGAGTGCAGAGGAGATCATTGGAAAACAAAGGCAGAGAAGCAAATGGAGACCAATTTCTAACACAGCTAAACCAGCTTACAAGAGTTTGGATTTAGTCTGTAAGTAACAGCATGCTATTGAAGGGTTTTACACAGCAGTGTTTCTTCATTAAGCTTTATGGTTATATCATTATTTCCATGACAGTATTTTCTACAGCAAATTACAGATCTCCCAACTCAAAATGCTTAATCAGAAAACAGGTTCCCAAGTCAGGGGCTTCTGGATCAACGGATTCAGCAGCTCAGTGATGGTACCAGTGACACAGACTCTTTCTGTCTTCTCTGAAATCTTCATCTTAATTTTAAAGTTGTAAGATGCATACTTCCTGGTTCACATCCAGCAGAAGAAAATGGCTTCTCTTTCTCAGAGGCCAAAGGAAAGACTTTCTTTACCTTACACTGGCCCAGTTGCCTTAGTCCAGCCCCTTTCTGAACTGAATAATGGCAAAGGGGATGGAATTGCCATGATGAATTCAGATAAAGGTGTAGGAGTGTGATTTTGAAGAAGCCACTCACCTGAAGAATGATATGGAATTGAAGAACAAGCCTAGAGACAAGGACACTTAGATGACTGCTTCAGCAGAGGCCACGTCATAGCCAAATGACAGTCCCTAAATCGGAACTGTAGAGAATTAGAGAGGATAAACTTGAAAGGTATTTAGGGACTCTATCAATGTTTCATATATTAGTTAGGCTCACACTCAATGTTTTTCAATAGCTAAAATTAGTAGATACAAAAGTAGTAGATTAGTTACATAAACTGCTTATGCTTTATTTCTAATTCCCATACTCAATAACTGTTGAGCTTAGCTTTAAATGCTGATCTGTATTTCACTTGAATATAAAACTGTTCAAAATGTTCATTATTTTCAGGTTTTTGTGTCTGTGTTAATGTAACAGTATTCTGCTACAAACTTAAAATGCAAAAAGACCAACCACAGTTTTACTGGGGACAGGAGTGACGCTGTTGGCGTCAGAAAGCCTTCTGCAACTGCAGTGACTCCCCCAAACCCTGTAATCTGAGCCAGATAGCAGTCCACTCCAGAAGGATCTTTCTCTCTCTGACCCAGAACATGAAGTAGAGGATCCAGAAAGAATCTTGAGACCCATAAATGTCCAGCTGAAGGTGAAAGCTGTTTTGCAAAGAGTCGTAATTCAGTTTAACATGCTGGTTTGTGACCCACTGAGGCCTCCAGTTTCTGATGGGCCATGGGTCAGTGTGTCTTTGGCCCCAGGACAGAGCAGGTGCTATTCTCTTTGTATGCTTTCCACAGGTCCCACAGGTGTACATGGTTGTTACTGCTACTGTTCTATCTTGTTTTGACTCAGTGGCTAAGGATAATGTTACTATATCACAGTATAATAATGGAGAATCTGCTGTCACTCTCATCACCCCAGGTTACACACTGTCTGAATCCTCTGTGCTTTCGTAATTTCCAAAGAACCAGTGTGACTCCAGTCAAGAAAAGATGAATTGTGAATTAATGAAGAATTCCATGATTTTTTTTTTTCAAGAGATCTCATGGAAAATGCCTTCTAATGAAGTCTTTTCTGGTACTCCTTTTTCCGACCTCCTCAATAAAGGATGCAATTGGATGACAAGCTGACTGTCCCTTTCATAAAAGCCAATCTGAGTTGACGTGGAAAAATGGAGTCAGTCTGGGGAATACAGGAAAGCAATGTGGAAAGCCAACTTTATCTCACAGTGGGGGAGACTGTCCTGAGGGGAGGGTCTCCATCTGAAAGAAGGAGGCTCTAACTTCGGAAGCAGGCAGGATGCCGATGTCACGATAGCAAGACCCTGTGTTGTTATTCCTCACCCATGGTGGCTCAGGCGGTAAAGAATCTGCCTGCAATGCAGGAAACATGGGTTCAGTCCCTGGGTCAGGAAGATCCCCTGGAGAAGGGAAAGGCAACCCACCCAGTAGTCTCGTCTGGAGAATTCCATGGAAGCCTGGCAGGCTACAGTCCACGGGGTCACAGGGAGTTGGACATGACTGAGCAGCTAACGTGCTTGCCAAGCAGAAGCAACAGTCCCTGGACCACAGAGCAGATGCAAGGGCTAGTGGCAGCACATCGCCAGAGGGCTCGCAGCAGCACCTAGTTTACGGCGCTCCCTCAGCGAATTATTAGTCATCGTTAAATATTCCGTCCCATTCAGTTCAGTCACCCCAGTCGTGTCCGACTCTCTGCGACCCCATGAATCGCAGCACGCCAGGCCTCGCTGTCCATCACCAACTCCTGGAGTTCACTCAGACTCACGTCCATCGAGTCCATGATGCCATCCAGCCATCTCATCCTTGGTCGTCCCCTTCTCCTCCTGCCCCCAATCCCTCCCAGCATCAGAGTCTTTTCCAATGAGTCAACCCTTCGCATGAGGTGGCCAGAGTACTGGAGTTTCAGCTTTAGCATCATTCCTTCCAAAGAAATCCCAGGGCTGGTCTCCTTCTGAAAGCATCTAGTTATAGTTAGATTTATAATACAGCTGAAAAATAATATGTTGAAAATCAAAACAGTGCCAGATAATTTCAGAAAAGATTCTGACTTCCTTGGTATCAAAAATTGAAGATTTTGAAAGGTGGCTATGAATTATCAAGGCCAATTCCTGTCATTCAGAAAGGAAAAATAGCTTTAAAAAACCCCTGCAGATTTCTACTTTATGTTTTGACATTTATAGTTTATCTTTAATATGAAAAATATAAATCAGCATTATATTATCCTCTGTATTTTTCTTTATATTTTATACTTTTCAAAATGAAATTTTTATAAAGAAAAAGAAATCATTGAAATATGATAGCACACAAGCTTACTTTTCCTTCCTTAATGCTTTTCTTTCCTAATTACTGATGTCTTAACCAGTCTTAGACTTTCATTTAAATGCCAATTGTTATTTTAGCTTTTCCATAAAAGGATATCAGTCAGGTACTTAGTTTAAGCTTTCAGCTCAGATAGATTGAAGAAGTGCTTTGGCACATTTGTGTGTGTATCACTATTGTTTCAGATATAAATTTTTAAATATCTTTAAATATCAAGAACATTGAAAATTATTTGTTTTCTCTGTATACTTATGACAATATTCCCATTTTATCTGCAAATAGCACCACAAGAGAGACTCTCAGCATAAAACGCACGGTGACTATGCTCCAGCACAGCACAGGCAGGAGACTAGAGCGGAGGAATAAAGGAGCGGTGCCTAGCTCGTTCCTTCCCAGCTCCCTGACTTGGGCTGCTCTCCCATTCGGGACCCTCAGCAGGCTTCTGTCTCATGTCTGGACTCATCTGGGGTTGAGGCAGATGGGTTGAGACAATCAGAATTTTAATAGAGATGGGCAACCCTGAAATTTTGGCTCCACTACGTACAACAGCCAAGATAAGAAGACAAGTTAATCGTAGAAGCACAGGTGAAGGGATGCACAGTGGGGAGCACGCACACAATGGAATACACACAGTGGGGAGCACGCACACAGTGGAATACACACAGTGGGGAGCACGCACACAGTGGGGAGCATGCACACAGTGGAATACACAGTGGGGAGCACGCACACAGCGGAATACACAGTGGGGAGCATGCACACAGTGGAATACACACAGTGGGGAGCACGCACACAGTGGAATACACAGTGGGGAGCACGCACACAGCAGAATACACAGTGGGGAGCATGCACACAGCAGAATACACAGTGGGGAGCACGCACACAGCGGAATACACACAGTGGGGAGCACGCACACAGCGGAATACACAGTGGGGAGCACGCACACAGCGGAATACACACAGTGGGGAGCACGCACACAGCAGAATACACACAGTGGGGAGCACACACACAGCAGAATACACACAGTGGGGAGCATGCACACAGCGGAATACAGAAGAAGGAAACAGACCATAAAGAAGGAGGAATAAATGCCAAGTCCAGCGTCAGGAAAGAAAGCAGAGAATATCACTCCAAGTGAAGTAGGAGAGACAGGGAGAGACCAGCATCACTTGCCATCACTTCTAGGTGCGATCTGAAGACGGGGACAAATGGACTGACTGCCCAGAGACACGGGCTCATAGACTTAGAAAAGAAGCTTCTGGGCATCATAATGTAAAGATATGGGGCCGGGAGAAGAGAGCTGCCTCAGAGCAACATGTGCACCCCGCTACTGGCGAGACACGCGACCAGGACCCACCACGCAACAGGGGGAAACACACTCCACACCCGGCATCGGCCTATAAAGAGGAACCCTGACAAATCCATGTGCATCCACGTAGAAGCCAGACGACTTGTCATAGAAGGAAAAGGAAAAAAAAAACACGACATTGTGATTCACCTGCATGCTCCAGCTCAAATGCAGGGATGAGAGCAGATAGAACAGAACGGGTAGCCCAGCGCTGCTCCCCTCAGGGCGCGGCGCCTTGCCGCCTCGCGTCCCTGGAGCCCAGCGGGTTTGGGAGCCAAGGCTGGAGCGTCCTGGGGCAGAGCGAGCTGGGAGCATGTGGCAGGCGATGTGTCTCCAAAATGAACCTGGAGTTCCTGATTCCCTCTGGAGAGACCCCCACCTCCATATACAAGCAGAATAAATGAAAAGATTGGAAGTAACATACGCACACTCGTATCTATCAAATAGAGGATAAAAGTATCTACTGAACAGCATAGGGAAGTATACTGAACACTGCCATGACCTATATGCAAAAAAAAAAAGCTCTAAAGGGAATAGGCATCTATGTATAACTGAATCAAGTTTTTGTACACCTAAAACAAACACAACATCAGAAATCCACTCTATTCCAATAAAAAATAGCAAGGAATTTACAGATTAAAAAAAAAAAAAAAAAACCGCATGCGGCATGAACAAGGGCTGCCGCCTTGTGGCCATTTTCTGTAATAACACCATGAAGAGCTGTGCAGTTGATGTGATCAGCCGTTTCTGACTCTCTGTGACCCTATGGACTGTGGCCTGCCAGGCTCCTGTCCATGGGATTCTCCACACAAGAACACTGGAGTGGGTTGCCATTTCCTTCTGCTGTTAGGTATTTAATATTCGCAAGGGACTGTAAGTAAAAACAGCTGCCCTTGGAAAATGTCCTAGGGGTTGTCATCGAAAAGGAATCCAAGAGAAGGCAGGAGTTAAAGCCAATTTCAAGATGTAAGTTTAAACCACGGTTTTTTAAAAAAATCACACGAAAAATGTCAACACCACTAAACACTCAGTTCAGTCGCTCAGTCGTGTCCGACTCTGCGACCCCATAAATCGCAGCATGCCAGGCCTCGCTGTCCATCACCATCTCCCGAAGTTCACTCAGACTCACGTCCATTGAGTCAGTGATGCCATCCAGCCATCTCATCCTCTGTCGTCCCCTTCTCCTCCTGCCCCCAATCCCTCCCAGCATCAGAGTCTTTTCCAATGAGTCAAGTCTTCACATAAGGTTGCCAAAGTACTGGAGTTTCAGCTTCAGCATCATTCCCTCCAAAGTACACCCGGAGCTGATCTGCTTTAAAATGGACTGGTTGGATCTCCATGCAGTCCAAGGGACTCTCAGGAGTCTTCTCCAACACCACAGTTCAAAAGCATCAATTCTTCGGCGCTCAGCCTTCTTCACAGTCCAACTCTCACATCCATACATGACCACAGGAAAAACCATAGCCTTGATTAGACGGACCTTAGTCGGCAAAGTAATGTCTCTGCTTTTGAATATGCTATCTAGGTTGATCATAAGTTTTCTTCCAAGGAGTAAGCGTCTTTTAATTTCATGGCTGCAATCACCATCTGCAGTGATTTGGGAGCCCTCCAAAATAAAGTCTGACACTGTTTCCATTGTTTCCCCATCTATTTCCCATGAAGTGATGGGACCGGATGCCATGATCTTCGTTTTCTGAATGTTGAGCTTTAAGCCAACTTTTTCACTCTCCTCTTTCACTTTCATCAAGAGGCTTTTTAGTTCCTCTTCACTTTCTGCCATAAGGGTGGTGTCATCTGCATATCTGAGTGCCGGGGTCCGGCCCCGGTGGATCCAGGGTAATTCGAAGGTGGGGACGGAATAGGCGTCCTAGAAAAAAGTTATTTAATTACAGATATAGAGGGAGATTAGAAACGGATAGTGTAGTAGGAATATTAGTGGAGAAAAAGAGGCTGAATAACTTGGTTCACATGGAATAGCATCCATGGTCCAGATGGGAATTCAGCTAGAAAAACGGGGAGCAAGAAGGAACGACATGGGCGAGTCAGTCTTTCCAGGAACTGATCCCATTTCTTTATTTTTCTGGTTTTCTTATATACCTTTTGTTACATATAGGGATGAATACGGAGTCACACGGGGGTCAGCAGTCCTGACCTTTATCAAAATCAGGTGCTTTATATTAAAAAAGGTCTTAAGGGTTTTACATCATCTTCAAGCCATTTCTGCCTGCTGACATTTACAACCCTTTCTTTCTGATAACCAAAAAACCTATTTTTTCCAAGGGTGTTTTTTCTTAAACCAGGCAAAACCCTCCAAATAAAGTTACATTCCTATAGGGTGAGGGTGTAGTGAGTTACAATCAAGAAAGGAATTTATTTAACCCAAGGTTAACATGATCAATCTTAAAGGTTAATACTTATCTCTCCTGTATGTTAGTTATACTTATTATAAAGGCAGGGAATATGGAGATTTAGCAGCAAACATCAGCCCAACAAATGAAAATCCTTTCACCAATATTCCTCTTAAGATCTACTTAGTCTTAAGATAGTGATAAAGTTACATTTTTACATAGCTAGGACACAGTGATTTATAACAAAGTACAGTGATCTATTACAAAAGAGAAAATTCATTAACTCAAAAAGTCTAATATTGCTAACATCAAAAACTCCTTTATTTCCTTTTCTATGTTCCAAATACATTGATTAATATACTCCCAGGTGCCTAAAGATATGGAGGCCTGGCGGCAATCATTGACTCAATAATAAGAAAAGCCCTATGCTAATTAAGACTCTCAGAATATTCCAAAGCTCTCTGTGCTGTTTATGGTTGAGAGGTAGTAAACAATCATGTGTCAGCAGAGAGGTTTAACCTGAGACACCCTTGTCCCACCTAGGGCAGGGAATTAGCAGCAATTATTGACACAACAAATGAAAAACCCTTCACCAATATAATTCCTAACCAACCCACTATACTAATAATTTCTAACTTCCCAAAAGAATTTGTAAACAATCACATTTGGCCCGAGGAACCTATACAGGCAAGCTAGACAACCTTCAGAGGAGTCGATATGAACTAGTCATAGTGACTAGAGTTGAAAGACTCCTGTCACGCCCAGTAATTTTTATTGCCTTGGAGCTGCACATTTACTCCTTCTCCGAGAGAAATGGTTATGGGGGAGAGCTCCCCATAAAGTACTCTGGTTTAGGGGTGTAGATGCTTGGGAAGAGGGGGTTTCCTGAGGCTTGATCATGCCTTTGCGTATGCCAAAGCCTCCTTCCTCATGACCTTTGCCAAGGGCAGAGTTCCTCACTCTGGCTCCCGTCATCTGAGGTTATTGATATTTCTCCCGGCAATCTTGATTCCAGCTTGTGTTTCTTCCAGTCCAGCATTTCTCATGATGTACTGTGCATAGAAGTTAAATAAGCAGGGTGACAATATATAGCCTTGACGTACTCCTTTTCCTATTTGGAACCAGTCTGTTGTTGCATGT
>SJYG01000467.1:1964300-1989488 GCA_006410535.1 Litocranius walleri | reverse complement strand
ATTCTCTGGAACTCTGCATTCAGATGCTTATATCTTTCCTTTTCTCCTCTTCCAACAACACAAGAGAAGACTCTACACATGGACAGCACAAGATGGTCAACACCAAAATCAAATTGATTACATTCTTTGCAGTCAAAGATGGAGAAGCTCTATACTGTTAACAAAAACAAGACCAGGAGCTGACTGTGGCTCAGATCATGAACTCCTTATTACCAAATTCAGACTCAAATTGAAGAAAGTAGGGAAAACCGCTAGACCATTCAGGTATGACCTAAATCAAATCCCTTATGATTATACAGTGGAACTGAGAAATAGATTTAAGGGCCTAGATCTGATAGATAGAGTGCCTGATGAACTATGGACTGAGGTTCGTGACATTGTACAGGAGACAGGGATCAAGACCATCCCCATGGAAAAGAAATGCAAAAAGGCAAAATGGCTGTCTGGGGAGGCCTTACAAATAGCTGTGAAAAGAAGAGAGGTGAAAAGCAAAGGAGAAAAGGAAAGATATAAGCATCTGAATGCAGAGTTCCACTAAACACTAGAGAAATACGAATCCAAGCTACAGCAAAATATCACATCACACTGGTCAGAATGGCCATTGCCAAACACTCTACACTCAATGATGAAGAGGGTGTGGAGAGAAGGAAACCCTCCTGCAGCCTCTTTGCAATCACAGAAGTACATCCAACAGGGACCGCAGTGCGGGTGTTCATCTGAAAAATAACACAGAAGAACCTTAGCAATATAACACCGGGAAACAAACCCAGAGAAAACCCAGAATTTAAGAGCATGGGTAACCCTCAATCTCGGTTCCACTAGGCAAGACAAGAAAACAGCTAACCAGAGAAGGACAGATGAGTGGACACAGAAGATGGGGTGCACACACAGAGCAGCATCTCTCAGCCCCAGGAAGGATGAGATCATGCCACGCCCAGCAGCAAGGAAGGAAGTATCGATGATCAAGAAAAGTGAAGTCAGACAAAGGACAACTACCATAGGGCGTCACTTAGGGCAGATTCTAAAAACGGACACAGATGAACTTCTTCACCAAAGAGAACGGGCTGCACAACACAGCAAAGCACCTGCTGCTGCTGAGGCTGCAGTCGCGCCCGACTCTGTGCGACCCCAGAGGCGGCAGCCCCCCAGGCTCCCCGTCCCTGGGACTCTCCAGGCAAGAGCACTGGAGGGGGTGCCATGTCCTTCTCCAAGGCATGAAAGTGAAAAGTGAAAGTGAAGTCGCTCAGCCGTGTCTGACTCTTCATGACCCCATGGACTGCAGCCCAGCAGACGCCTCTGTCCCTGGGATTTTTCAGGCAAAAGGGCTGGAGTGGGATGCCATCGCTTTCAAAGCACCCAATGGTTACCAAAAAGGAAAGATGGTGGGCAGTGAGAAATGAGATGTAATACTCAGTGAGGACCCTTCATCAACACTCATAATAAACTATATGGGAAAGGAACACAAAAAAGGACATGTCTACATCTCTGCAAAGGAAATCATCTTGATGTACACCTCAAACAAAGATCCAGAACACACGCACACACACACACACACACACCCTACAGCACTGCAAGTCACTTAGACACCAGTATGAAATGCAAATTACAGAGCGAGCATGCCAACTCTAGTCCCCTGAGGCTTTGGTGGGCTGGGCTGCTGGCACATCCCTGAAGCCTGGGTCCCCACACGGACTGTTGTGGGGCTGACAGAGCTGGGGGAGATGTGCCGGCCAATGAGCCCTGCCCCACAGGCCTGCGTGCCTGCTTCCCTCTGCACTGGCCCACAACCTCCAGATCCAGGGGTCCTCCTGCACCCAAAAGATGTGGAGCTTCTGGGCTGGAAGAGCTTTAAAACACCACCTGGGCTCCATGTCTCCCAGAGTTGGGGTTCCCACCTCCAGCCTCATTCCTTGGGGTTGCCCCACCTATGGTGAAAGCACCCTCCAGAGAGTGGTGTTGCAGGAACTGAGATGTGTCCAGGGGATGGGGGTGAGGAAGGCAGAAGGAATGGGGCCAAGCTTTGGGTGTTTCTTCCGCACTTCCACTCTGACAATCCATGAGCAGGACTTTCCCTGAGGCTCTGGTTGCCCCAGAGCAGGGTTGAGCATAAAGACATGCTGCCACCTTGTGGCCATTTCCCATAACAACAACTTTGAAACCGCTGCTGCTGCTGCGAAATCGCTCCAGTCGCGCCCGACGCTGCGCGACACCATAGGCAGCAGCCCCCCAGGCTCCCCCATCCCTGGGATTCTCCAGGCAAGAGCACTGGAGTGGGTGCCATGTCCTTCTCCAAGGCATGGAAGTGAAAAGTGAAAGTGAAGTCACTCAGTCGTGTCTGACTCTTAGCGACCCCATGGACTGCAGCCCAGCAGACGCCTCTGTCCATGGGGTTTTCTAGGCAAGAGCACTGGAGTGGGGTGCCATCGCCTTCTCCAGAAACCACTGCTGATGGGCACTTCACGTACATTAACAGGGCCTGCAGGGCTGCAAGTAAAAACAAACACCTGCCCTCAAGAAATGTCTTAAGGGAGGTCACTGGGAAAATATCAGAATAGGGTAGGATTTCAAACCATACAGTTTCAAAAAATCATGTCAATATCGCTAAATATGAGAGAAATGCAAATCAAAACTTCAACAAGTTATCACCTCACACCAGTCAGAATGCCCACAGTCAGATGATACTCTACAAACAATAAATGCTGGAGAGGGTGTGGAAGAACGAGAGCCCTTCTACACTGATACTGGGGATGGCCAATGGAGCAGCTACTGTGGGGGACACCGGGCAGAACCCTTAGCAAAGAAAATCAGAATGAAATTACAATACTCCTAACGTCACATGCAAAAATAAACTGCAAACAGATTAAGGGTCTAAATAAATGGACAGATACAATGAAACTCTTAAGGAAAAAAGCAGAACACACTTTGACATAAAATGCAGCAAGTTCTTTTTTGATCCACCTCTTAGAATCGGGACTATTTAAATAAAACAGAAATAAACAAATGGGACCCAAGAAACATTTAAAGCATTTGCACAACAAAGGACACCTGTGGTGAAAGAAAAAGACAATCCTCAGAATGGAAAAAAAGTTCTTGCAAAGGAAGATACCCACAGGGATTTGTCTCCAGCACATACAAACAACTCCTGGCAGGAGGGAAGACTAAGAGCTTACCACAGCACTGACCCCTGGGAGGGCCATGGGACCCACTCAGAGAAGAGCAGAGTACTCAGAGAAGCCGGCCTCAGTCCCAGCCCCCAGACCTCTGAGCACTGACATCCAGACAGGCACAGAATTTTCTGGGCCGGAGGCCAGGCCAGGCCTCTGCCCAGGTCCCCAGTCCCAGTGTGCACAGGTCGAGGCTAGGTCTAATGTTCTCACTGTAGAAACTCAGGGTCTCATCTAAACAGCATCAGTGTGGACAGGACCTGGAGAGGTGTGAACCTACTGCCTAGACAGACCTTGGTCAGGGTTATACCAGCTTAAAGCTGCTCTCCCTGGAGGCACAGGTCACACACAGGCAGGGTCTCTCACCGCCGGGGTCCAGCCCCGGTGGATCCAGGGTGATTCGAAGTTGGGGATGGAATGGGCATCCTGGAAAAAACTTATTTAATTACAGATATAGAGGGAGATTAGAAATGGATAGTATAGTAGGAAAATTAGTGGAGAAAAAGACACTGAATAACTGGTTTATGTGGAATACTAATCACCAACTACGTAGGCCACAGGCATCTTTCCATTCTCCTTCGAGAGGAGGCACTGAGGCCTCCCCGGTCCGATCTTAGAAGCCCAGGCAGAGTAGTAGGCTTGGTGAGTATCCCCATACCAGAAGGGAATTCAGCCAGGAAAACAGGGAGCGAGAAAGAAACAACACGAGGGAATCAGTCTTTCCAGAAACTGATCCCATTTCTTTATTTTTCAGGTTTGTTTTTATACCTTTTGTTATACATAGTGATGAATACAGAGTCACGTGGGGGTCAGCAGACCTGACCCTTGTCACAATCAGGTGCTTCATATAAAATTATACAAAGGTCTTATGAGTTTTTACATCATCTTCTGACCATGAGATCTGCTGACATTTTATGGCCCTAATACCAATCAGTTAACCAGAAAACTTATTTTTCCAGGGGTGATTTTTTCTTAAATCAGGAGCCACCCTCCAAATAAAGTTGCATTCCTATAGGGTGAGGGTGTAGTGAGTTACAATCAAGAAAGGAATTTACTTAACCTAAGGTTAACATGATTAATCTTAAAGGTTAATACTTATTTCTCCTATATGCTTGTTATATTCAATATATGGGCAGGGAATATGGAGATTTAGCAGCAAACATCAGCCCAACAAATGAAAATCCTTTCACCAATGTTCCCCTTAAGTCTTAAGATAGTGGTAAAGTTACATTTTTACATAGCAAGGACACAGTGATTTATAACAAAGTACAGTGATCTATAGCAAAAGAGAAAATTCATTAACTCAAAAAGTCTAATATTGCTAACATCAAAAACTCCTATATTTCCTTTTCTATATTCCAAATGCATTGATTAATATATTCCCAGGTGCCTAAGGATATGGAGGCCTGTGGGCAATCAAATGAGAAAAGCCCCTATGCTAATACTCCAAACTCTCTGTGCTGTTTATGGTTGAGAGGTTGTCACACAAGCTAGTCTGTCAGCAGAGAGGTTTGGCCTAAGACACCTTGTCACACCCAGGGCAGGGAATTAGCAGTAGTTATTGACACAACAAATGAAAAAACCCTTCACCAATATAATTCCTAACCAACCCACTATACTAATAATTTCTAACTTCCCAAAAGCATTTGTAAACAATCACATGCAGCCGGAGGAACCTATACAGGCAGGCTAGATAACCTTCAGAGGAGTCCCGTAAGTTGAAACACTCTAGTCACGCCCAGGAATTTTTATTGCCTTGGAGCTGCACGTTTACTCCTTCTCCGAGAGAAATGGCTATGGGGGAGAGCCCCCTGTAAAGTACTCTGGTTTGGGGGTAGATGCTCGGGAGCAGGGGGTTTCCTGAGGCTTGATCACGCCTTTGCGTATGCCAAGCTCTTTTCCTCGTGACCCTTGCCATGGGCGGAGTTCCTCACGCTGGCTCCCATAATCTCACTGTTGAGGGACGCACATTTCTTGAATAAGAAATAATCAGCGAGCTTCACCCTTCACCCACATCAGGGAAGGGTGAAACTGGAAGAATCTGTGTCACTGAACATTCCAACAAGCAAAACAAAGTGTTACCAATTGCTCTGGCCACGCGAAGGTCATTGTCTCGCTGTTTGTCGCTGTTCGTTGCACCCAAGGCAGGCAAGGCGCGAGCAGGGAAGCCGGAGGAAACCTCGGGGAGCGCAGAGACCACAGACCTGCTCATTCCCTCCTGACCGGCACAGCGGCCATAACAGCTGACGCGCTGTATCCTCTGGCCTCGTGGAGATCCAGCGGGCGCAGCACCATCGTGGCCGCAAGGGCTTTTCTCTTGGAACTCACTGATGTTACACAGCAAAAGTGGTCTGCGGCCAGGTACCCTGTGAGGGCGTG
The DNA here is from genome assembly GCA_006410535.1 of Litocranius walleri. NCBI lineage: Eukaryota > Metazoa > Chordata > Mammalia > Artiodactyla > Bovidae > Litocranius > Litocranius walleri. The sequence goes on along the minus strand of SJYG01000467.1, from coordinate 1,983,945 downwards.
TGCTGTGCTGTGAGCGCGCTCCGCTGATAGAGCCGTGTATTTACAAAACATGAGAGGCAGTGGGCGAGAGAGCCTGACTGGGGCCGGGAATTTTTTAGAGTGCAGCCCAGTGTCCTGTAAAGACACACAGGATGTGGCCTGATTCCAGCATCCCAGGCTTCCAGCAGGAGGTGGCCCCTCTGGAAACCTTTTGGAAAAGTATATTCTTTATCAGAATAAAAATGTGTTGTTGAAACTTCAACCATACTAGTTATCATTTGCAACTTAACATATTCTTAAAAGAATATGTTCAAATTTTCCAGGTAGAAACAAGCCATCATTTTAAACCAGTTTCTTCTAGCTCTGTTATTTGTTACTGTTTAATGAAAGGTCACACTTGAAAGGAGGTAAAAGCAAATTCCTGCAAACAGTGGGTGACTCAAGAGCACAGGAGCCGCGGGTACTTTTTCCTCCAACAGTTTCATTTCTCTTCATGAAGAAAACCAAAAAAAAAGCCACCTCCCTGATTTTTTGATTCTCTGTTCAAAATGAGCTACAATGAAATTGATATTCATACAACAAATAACAGTTTTTGAGGTTTGAAATGTCATACCAGGGATACAGGGCCTAGAGAAAAGGGAATGCTCCTACGCTGCTGGAGGGAAACCACATCCAAAAAATAAGGCTAAAATTCAAATTGGCTTTAATTATAACAGTGTGTGGTTACATGGAGTATGAACCAAAGGTCTACATACCGCAGGCAATATGTGAAGGCAGATTTTATATCTCCTGTGTGAGTAAAGTTTTCCTGTCAGATCTGCAGCTGGTATGCATAGATTCTTTAGAATACTGCATATATCTTTTAGAATTATAGCTTTGTCTTGAAACACGGCTGCTGGTGCTGCTGCTAAGTCACTTCAATCGTGTCCGTATAACAAAGTACAGTGATCTATAGCAAAAGAGAAAATTCATTAACTCAAAAAGTCTAATATTGCTAACATCAAAAACTCCTATATTTCCTTTTCTATATTCCAAATGCATTGATTAATATATTCCCAGGTGCCTAAGGATATGGAGGCCTGTGGGCAATCAAATGAGAAAAGCCCCTATGCTAATACTCCAAACTCTCTGTGCTGTTTATGGTTGAGAGGTTGTCACACAAGCTAGTCTGTCAGCAGAGAGGTTTGGCCTAAGACACCTTGTCACACCCAGGGCAGGGAATTAGCAGTAGTTATTGACACAACAAATGAAAAAACCCTTCACCAATATAATTCCTAACCAACCCACTATACTAATAATTTCTAACTTCCCAAAAGCATTTGTAAACAATCACATGCAGCCGGAGGAACCTATACAGGCAGGCTAGATAACCTTCAGAGGAGTCCCGTAAGTTGAAACACTCTAGTCACGCCCAGGAATTTTTATTGCCTTGGAGCTGCACGTTTACTCCTTCTCCGAGAGAAATGGCTATGGGGGAGAGCCCCCTGTAAAGTACTCTGGTTTGGGGGTAGATGCTCGGGAGCAGGGGGTTTCCTGAGGCTTGATCACGCCTTTGCGTATGCCAAGCTCTTTTCCTCGTGACCCTTGCCATGGGCGGAGTTCCTCACGCTGGCTCCCATAATCTCACTGTTGAGGGACGCACATTTCTTGAATAAGAAATAATCAGCGAGCTTCACCCTTCACCCACATCAGGGAAGGGTGAAACTGGAAGAATCTGTGTCACTGAACATTCCAACAAGCAAAACAAAGTGTTACCAATTGCTCTGGCCACGCGAAGGTCATTGTCTCGCTGTTTGTCGCTGTTCGTTGCACCCAAGGCAGGCAAGGCGCGAGCAGGGAAGCCGGAGGAAACCTCGGGGAGCGCAGAGACCACAGACCTGCTCATTCCCTCCTGACCGGCACAGCGGCCATAACAGCTGACGCGCTGTATCCTCTGGCCTCGTGGAGATCCAGCGGGCGCAGCACCATCGTGGCCGCAAGGGCTTTTCTCTTGGAACTCACTGATGTTACACAGCAAAAGTGGTCTGCGGCCAGGTACCCTGTGAGGGCGTGTGCTGTGCTGTGAGCGCGCTCCGCTGATAGAGCCGTGTATTTACAAAACATGAGAGGCAGTGGGCGAGAGAGCCTGACTGGGGCCGGGAATTTTTTAGAGTGCAGCCCAGTGTCCTGTAAAGACACACAGGATGTGGCCTGATTCCAGCATCCCAGGCTTCCAGCAGGAGGTGGCCCCTCTGGAAACCTTTTGGAAAAGTATATTCTTTATCAGAATAAAAATGTGTTGTTGAAACTTCAACCATACTAGTTATCATTTGCAACTTAACATATTCTTAAAAGAATATGTTCAAATTTTCCAGGTAGAAACAAGCCATCATTTTAAACCAGTTTCTTCTAGCTCTGTTATTTGTTACTGTTTAATGAAAGGTCACACTTGAAAGGAGGTAAAAGCAAATTCCTGCAAACAGTGGGTGACTCAAGAGCACAGGAGCCGCGGGTACTTTTTCCTCCAACAGTTTCATTTCTCTTCATGAAGAAAACCAAAAAAAAAGCCACCTCCCTGATTTTTTGATTCTCTGTTCAAAATGAGCTACAATGAAATTGATATTCATACAACAAATAACAGTTTTTGAGGTTTGAAATGTCATACCAGGGATACAGGGCCTAGAGAAAAGGGAATGCTCCTACGCTGCTGGAGGGAAACCACATCCAAAAAATAAGGCTAAAATTCAAATTGGCTTTAATTATAACAGTGTGTGGTTACATGGAGTATGAACCAAAGGTCTACATACCGCAGGCAATATGTGAAGGCAGATTTTATATCTCCTGTGTGAGTAAAGTTTTCCTGTCAGATCTGCAGCTGGTATGCATAGATTCTTTAGAATACTGCATATATCTTTTAGAATTATAGCTTTGTCTTGAAACACGGCTGCTGGTGCTGCTGCTAAGTCACTTCAATCGTGTCCGACTCTGTGCGACCCCAGAGACGGCAGCCCACCAGGCTCCCCTGTCCCTGGGATTCTCCAGGAAAGAACACTGGAGTGGGTTGCCATTTCCTTCTCCAATGCATTAAAGTGAAAAGTGAAAGTGAAGTCAGTCATGTCCAACTCCTAGTGACCCCATGGACTGTAGGCCTACAAGGCTGCTCCGTCTGTGGGATTTGCCAGGCAAGAGTACTGGAGCGGGTTGCCATTGATACATGGCTAGGAGTGGGATTACTGAATCATATGGTTTAACTCTAGTTTTTTGAGGAATCACCATGCTGTTCTCTATAGGGACTGCACCAGTTAACATTCCTTCCAACAGTGTGGGAGGGTTCCCTTTTCTCCACACCATTTGTAACACATGTTATTTGGAGACTTCTTAGTGCTGGCCATTCTACCAGTGTGAAGTAGTACCTCACTGTGGTTTTTATTTGCATTTCTCAAATAATTGCCAATGAGGAGCGTTATAAGATGATTCTTTAAATTTCAGATGGGTAAAGTCCATTACGTGTAACCTGTCAACGTGACACTTTTCACAGATAAGGATTCATTAAATATTTAGTTATTTCATTTCTTAGTTAACTATCGGGACATAAGTCATCGTGTTAATCAAAGTGATGCATCAGTCATGCACCTCTGATCAGTTTTAAAGATGTGCTCTGCTCCCTTCAAAGGGAAGGCTTGTGCTGGGGCTAAGGTCCGCCTCCCAAAAAGCTGTTCCTTGCGCAAGTTCAGTCAGTGCAGGGAGTAAATGGTGAGACCACCACATCACCTGACACTTCCCACATCTCAGGCCTGTCTGACCATTCCATCTGAGGGTGGACAGTTTGTCCTGGTCATATAGTTTGACCTCTTTCTGTATGTCTAGGTCAGTTGTTATTAATTTAGGATTAAACTCAGGATTCTATAGGATTCAGTTCAGTTCAGTGCAATCGCTCAGTCATGTCCGACTCTTTGCGACCCCATGAATCGCAGGGGGCCTCCCTGTCCATCAGCAACTCCCAGAGTTCACTCAGACTCACGTCCATCAAGTCGGTGATGCCATCCAGCCATCTCATCCTCTGTCATCCCCTTCTCCTCCTGCCCCCAATCCCTCCCAGCATCAGAGTCTTTTCCAATAAGTCAACTCTTCACATGAGGTGGCCAAAGTACTGGAGTTTCAGCTTAGCATCATTCCTTCCAAAGAACATCCAGGACTGATCTCCTTTAGGATGGACTGGGTGGATCTCCTTGCAGTCCAAGGGACTCTCAAGAGTCTTCTCCAACACCACAGTTCAAAAACATCAATTCTTCGACGTTCATCTTTCTTTATAGTCCAAGTCTCACATCCATACATGACCACAGGAAAAACCATAGCCTTGACTAGACGGACCTTTGTTAGCAAAGTAATGTCTCTGCTATGCTGTCTAGGTTGGTCATAACTTTCCTTCCAAGGAGTAAGTGTCTTTTAATTTCATGGCTGCAGTCACCATCTGCAGTGATTTGGGAGCCCCCAAAAAATAAAGTCTGACACTGTTTCCACTGTTTCCCCATCTATTTCTCATGAAGGGATGGGATCAGATGCCATGATCTTCGTTTTCTGAATGTTGAGCTTTAAGCCAACCTTCTCACTTTCCTCTTTCACTTTCATCAAGAGGCTTTTTAGTTCCTCTTCACTTTCTGCCATAAGGGTGGTGTCACCTGCATATCTGAGGTTATTGATATTTCTCCCAGCAATCCTGATTCCAGCTTGCGTTTCTTCCAGTCCAGCGTTTCTCATGATGTACTGTGCATATAAATTAAATAAGCAGGGTGACAATATACAGCCTTGACATACTCCTTTTCCTATTTGGAACCAGTCTGTTGTTCCATGTCCAGTCCTAACTGTTGCTTTCTGACCTGCATATAGGTTTCTCAAGAGGCAGGTTAGATGGTCTGGTAGTCCCATCTCTTTCAGAATTTTCCACAGTTTATTGTGATCCACACAGTCAAAGGCTTTGACATAGTCAATAAAGCAGAAATAGATGTTTTCCTGGAACTCTCTTCCATGATCTCTTTCCATGACCCAGCAGATGTTGGCAATTTGATCTCTGGTTCCTCTGCCTTTTCTAAAACCAGCTTGAACAACTGGAAGTTCACACTTCACATATTACTGAAGCCTGGCTTGAAGAATTTTGAGCATTACTTTACTAGCGTGTGAGATGAGTGCAATTGTGCGATACTTTGAGCATTCTTTGGCATTGCCTTTCTTTGGGATTGGAATGAAAACTGACCTTTTCCAATCCTGTGGCCACTGCTGAGTTTTCCAAATTTGCTGGCATATTGAGTGCAGCACTTTCACAGCATCATCTTTCAGGATTTGAAATAGCTCAACTGGAATTCCATCACCTCCACTAGCTTTGTTCATGTGATGCTTTCTAAGGCCCACTTGACTTCACATTCCAGGATGTCTGGCTCTAGGTGAGTAATCACACCATCATGATTACCTACACTCTAATAGCAAAATATATGTTTTAAAGTTATACCAGGGCACAGGGGTTACACCATGAGCCTAAGGGAGTTTCTGCAGGTTTTTCTGTTCTGACATCAAGGCCCCTTCCCCAGTTTTACGACAGCACAATTGCCAGAGACTGGATGAGCTACATCATTGGCAGGGATCAGGACAGAATGGAAATGCAGGAACCCTTGTGTTAGGGTTACTAAGAATGTCATCCTGACAGCACAGCCTTAAACCAAGGACGGAGCCCCTCTAAGCACAGGCGCCCCCGACACTGAGCGGGTGTGTCCATGAAGACAAAGGCTTCCACTCGCATAGAGCCAGTTTTATGTAATGGTGTGTTAAATTGAATTATAACTCCAAATATTTGTATGAGGAACATGTGGACTCTTTTTTCTATTGAAAACTGGGGCATTTTTAATTGAAGAGTAGTGTTTTATGATTGTGTTAGTTCCAGGTATATAGCAAAGGGATTCAGTTATATATATATATATATATACATACACATATATAACACATATATATAGTATATAATATACATTATATATATCAGTCAGTGCAGTCCAGTCGCTCAGTTGTGTCTGACTCTTTGCGATCCCATGAATCGCAGCACGCCAGGCCTCCCTGTCCATCACCATCTCCCAGAGTCCATCGAGTCGGTGATGCCATCCAGCCATCTCATCCTTGGTCGTCCCCTTCTCCTCCTGCCCCCAATCCCTCCCAGCATCAGAGTCTTTTCCAATGAGTCGACTCTTCACATGAGGTGGCCAAAGGACTGGAGTTTCAGCTTCAGCATCATTCCTTCCAAAGAACACCCAGGACTGATCTCTTTCAGGATGGACTGGGTGGATCTCCTTGCAGTCCAAGGGACTCTCAAGGGTCTTCTCCAACACCACAGTTCAAAAGCATCAATTCTTCGGTGCTCAGCCTTCTTCACAGTCCAAGTCTCACATCCATACATGACCACAGGAAAAACCATAGCCTTGACTAGACGGACCTTTGTTGGCACAGTAATGTCCCTGCTTCTGACTGTGCTGTCTAGGTTGGGCATAACTTTCCTTCCAAGGAGTGAGCATGTATAATACATATGCATATGCACACACATATAATACCTATATATACACATAAATACACACACGCTCTCAGATTATTAGGGTTCAGTTGTTGTTATTCAGTCGCCCGGTTGTGTCTGGCTCTTTGTGACCCCATGGACTGCAGCACACCAGGCCTCCCTGTCCCTCACCATCTCCCAAAGTTTGCCCAGGTTCGTGTCCCTTGCATCAGTGATGCCATCCAGCCATCTCATCCTTGGACATCCTCTTCTCCTTCTGCTCTCAATCCTTCCCAGCATCAGGGATTTTTCCAGTGAGTCAGGTCTTCTAATCAGATGACCTAAATACTAAAGCTTCAGCTTTAGCATCAGTCCTTCCAGTGAATATTCAGGGTCGATCTCCCTTAAGATTGACTGGTTTGATCTCCCTGCTGTCCAAGGGACTTTCAGGACTCTCCTCCAGTACCACAGTTCAAAGGCATCAATTCTTTGGCACTCTGCCTTCTTTGCAGTCCAGCTCTCACGACCGTATGTGACCACTGGCAGGACCATAGCCTGGGCTGTACAGACCTTTGTCAGCAGTAACGTCTCTGCTTTTCAACACACTGTCTAGGTTTGTCATAGCTTTCCTGCCAAGAAGCAATCACCTTCTGATTTCATGGCTGCAGTCACCATCCGCAGTGATTTTAGAGCCAAGAAGAGGAAATCTGCCACTACTTCCACCTTTTCCCCTTCTGTTTGCCATGAGTAATAGGAACAGATGCCACGATCTTAGCTTTTTTAATATTTAGATTTAAGCCAGCTCTTTCACTCTCCTCCTTCACCCTCATCAAGAGGCTCTTTAGTTCCTCTTGGCCTTCTGCCATTCGAGTGATATTATCCGAGTAACTAAGGTTGTGGATTTTTCTCCTGCCTATCTTGATCCCAGCTTGTAACTCATCCAGCCCGGCATTTCTCATGATGTGCTCAGTGTATAGGTTAAACAAACTGAGTGACAGCAGAGAGCCCTGTTGAACTCCTTTCTTAGTCTGAAACCATACACGGTTCTAACTGTTGCTTCTTGGCCCACATACAGGTTTCTCAGCAGACAGGTAAGATGGTCTGGTATTGCCTTCTCTTTAAGAGCTTTCCACAGTTTGTCATGATCCACACAGTCAAACTCCAGGAGTTGGTGATGGACAGGGAGGCCTGGCATGCTGCAATTCATGGGGTTCCAAAGAGTTGGACACAACTGAGTGACTGAACAGAACTGAACTGAACACAATCAAAGGCTTTGGTGTAGTTGAAGAAACAAATGTAGATGTTTTTCTGGAATTCCCAATTTTTCTCTATATCCAACGAATGTTGGCAGTTTGGTCTCTGTTTCCTTTTCCTTTTCTAAAACCAGCTTGGACATCTGGAAGTTCTTGATTCAAAAAATGCTGAAGGCTAACATGCAATATTTTAAGCATGACCTTACTAGCATGGGAGAGGAGTGCAATTGTCCAGTGATTAGCACATTCTTTGGTACTAACCCTTCTTGGGAACTGGAATGAGGATAGAGCTTTTCCAATCCTGTGGCCACTGCGGGGTCTTCCAGATTTGCTGACATATTGAATGCAACACCTGATCCTTTAGGGTTTTCAATAGCTCTACTGAAATTCCATCACATCCACCAGCTTTATTAACAGCAGTGCTTCCTAAGGCCCACTTGACTTCTCTCTCCAGAATGTCTGGCTTTAGGTGGCTGACCACACCATTGTAGTGATCTGGTTCATTAAGCTCTGCTTTGCACAGTTCTTCCTTGCATTCTTTCCATCTCTCCTTGATCTCGTCAGCATCTCCTATGTGTCTACCATTTCTGTCCTCTATTGTGCCCATCTTTGGGCAAAATGTCCCCTTGACATCTCAAATTTCCCTGAAGAGATCGCTAGTCTTTCCCCTGCAGATGGTTTCTAGTTTCACGCACTGTTCACTGAAGAAGGTCTTCTTGTCTCTTCATACTGTTATTCGGAAATCTGAGCTTGGTTGGATATGCCTCTCCCTTGCTTTCCTCTTCTCTTCTTTCTTTAGCTATTTGTGAGGCCTCCTCTGACAACCACTTTGCCTTCTTGCTTTTCTTCTTTGGGATGGTTTTGTTGGCTGCCTCCTGTGCAGCATTATGGACCTCTGTCCGTATTCCTTCAGGCATATTGTCTTCTAGGTCTAATCCCATGAATCTGTTCATCACCTCATCACTGCATACTCACAGGGGATTGGATTCAAGTCATACCTGGCTGGCCTAGTGGTTTTCCCCATTTTCTTTCATTTAAGCCTGAATTTTGCTATGAGAAGCTGAGGATCTGAGCCACAATCAGCTCTAGGTCTTGTTTTTGCTGGCTGTGTACAGCTTCTCCATCTTCAGCTACAAAGAATGAAATCAATTTCATTTTGGTATTGATCACCTGGTGAAGTCCATGTGTAAAGTCATCTCTTGTGTTGTTGAAAAAGTGTATTTGCTATGACCAGTGCATTCTCTTGGCAGAATTCAGTCAGCCTTTGCTCTGCTTCATTTCGTTCTCCAAGGCCAAACTTGCCTGTTACTCCAGGCATCTCTTGACTCTCTACTTTTACATTCCAATCCCTGGTGATGACTGGAACATCTGTTTTTTGGTGTTAGTTCCAGGTCTTCTAGGTCTTCATAGGACTGAACAACTTCAGCTTCTTTGGCAACAGTGGTTGGGGCATAGACTTGGATTACTGTGATACTGAATGCTTTGCCTTGGAAGCAAACCAAGATCATTCTGTCATTTTTGAAATTTCTCCAAAGTACTGTATTTTGGTCTCTTTTGTTGATTATGAGGGCTGCTCCATTTCTTCAATGGGATTCTTGCCCACAGTAGTAGATATAATGGTCATCTGAATTAAATTCACACATTCTCATCCATTTTAGTTCACTCTTGCCATCTCCTGCTTGACCCCATCCGATTTACCTTGATTCATGGACTAACATTCCAGGTTCCTATGCAATAGTGTTCTTTGCAGCATCAAATTTGACTTTCATCAACAGACAACCCATAAGTGAGTGCCACTTTCGCTTTGGCCCAGCCACTTCATTCTTTCTGGGGCTATTAGCCGTTCTCCACTCTTCCTCAGTGGCATATTTCAGACCTGGGGACTCATCTTTCCCTGTCATAGCTCTTTCTCCTTTTATACAGTTCATGAGGTGCTCACGGCAAGTATCCTGGGGTGGCTTAGCCATTCCTTCTTCCAGGGGATCATGTTTTGTCAGGTTTTGTCAGATTTCAGATTAGACCCGGGTTCTATCCCTGGGTCGGGAAGATCCCCTGGAGAAGGAAATGGCAACCCACTCCAGTACTCTTGCCTGGAGAATCCCATGGAGGGAAGAGCCTGGTAGGCTACAGTCCATGGGGTCGCAAAGAGTTGGACACGACTGAGTGATTTCACTTCACTTCACTTCTTATACTATAAAGTGATGTGTGACTTGCTCAGTCATGCCCACCTCTCTGCAACCCCATGGACTGTAGCCCACCAAGCTCCTCTATCCATGGGATTCTCCAGGCGAGAATACTGGCATAGGGGGCACTCCCATCCCTCTTCTGATATCTATGTCAGAAGCTTTCTCTGTCCTTTTTATACTTCAATAAAACTCTGCTACACAAAAGCTCTTGCATGATCAAGCCTGGTCCCTGGTCCCAAAGCTAAATCTTCTTCTTCAGAGATCAGGAATCTGACATCATTCACCATAAACTATCTTCTTAGGGGCTCATCTGGGATCTTCAGGACAAGCTTTCAGCTCTTCAACCTCCTCATCAATTGAAGACTTCCCATGGTGGGTTTCTCCATTTTAAGGAAAGGACTTTCTCCAAGTCTATGAATACCTTCAACAACAGCAACCATACATGAGGCTGCTTCATAATCTGATGGCATCTAACACTCCTAAAAGGGCCTAGCGCAAGAATCTGAGCCTTAATATGGGCCTAACGTGGTGCTAACTTTGCTTGTTGTTCTGTTCTTGCTGCTCGCTACCTGCATCTGTAGCAGTGTAACTGGGTCTCTTTCTAACCATCTGAACGTTTTTAAGTTACAAATGGTTGTCTAGGCTTCTACAAGCACCACAAACTCCTCCAACTATTACTTGGGGCCCCTGGATCCGAGACCCTCAGTATGAGGGTTCGGAGAACATGTTGCCTCAACAGTTTAGGGATGACACCACTCAACAGTAGGAAGTAGTTATGGAATGGAAAAAAACGCCCCTTTCCCTTGGCAACATAATTCTCCTAAAAGAAAAGGGGGGAACAAGAGAGTCAATTCCTAGGCAGGTTGATAAGAAGTCCAGAGTCTCTGAGGAGGAGAGAGGAGTCTGGGGCTCTTGAGGAAGAGATAGGGGTCTGGAATTCTCAAGGAAGAAGAAAGGATAAACACTTTTTTCTACATTTCTTAGTCATAGTAAGGATTCTGTAACAACAGTGATCTTGCTGAAGGATATGCTTCTCCTTAACAAGACCTTCTGACTAGCCCTGCTATCTTAAGGTGCATGCTGTGGGAGTGGGTCTGATAAAAGCATATAAGGTCTTGCTAACACTAGCAAGGGGGGCACCTTCATCCCCCTTCTGAGTCTGTGTCAGAAGCTTTCTCTGCTCCTTTTCTTACTTTTATAAAACTCTGCTCCACAAAAGCTCTTGAGTGATCATGAATGGTCCCTCGTCCCGCAGCTAAATCTTCTTCTTCAGAGACCACAAATCTGATGCTGTTCACCATAAACTATCACTAGAAAAGGGAAAGCTGGAGACAATGAAAAGATCAGTGGTTGTGGGCTTCCGTGGTGGTCCAGTGGCTAAGACTCTGTGCCCCAGTGCAGGGGGGCTGGGCTCAGCCTCTGGGCAGGGAGCTAGGTCCCACATGCCACAACTAGGAACCAGCACAGCCAAATAAACATTTTTAAAAAAGAGAAAAGATCAGTGGTTGCTAGGAGTGAGGTGAGGGGTGGAGGAGGGATAAATAGAGCACAGAGAATTCTTAGGGCAGTGAAACTAGTGTGTGATACTATAATGGTTGATACATGTCATCACACACTTGTTCAAAATCGTAGAATGCACAGTTCCAATAGTGATGCCTAATGTAGCATATTGAAAAGCAGAGACATTACTTTGCCAACAAAGGTCTATCTAGTCAAGGCTATGGTTTTTCCTGTGGTCATGTATGGATGTGAGAGTTGGACTGTGAAGAAGGCTGAGCGCCAAAGAACTGATGCTTTTGAACTGTGGTGTTGGAGAAGACTCCTGAGAGTCCCTTGCACTGCAAGGAGATCCACCCAGTCCATCCTGAAGGAGATCAGTCCTGAGATTTCTTTGGAAGGAATGATGCTGAAGCTGAGACTCCAGTACTTTGGCCACCTCATGTGAAGAGTTGACTCATTGGTAAAGACTCTGATACTGGGAAGAATTGGGGGCAGGAGGAGAAGGGGACAACAGAGGGTGAGATGGCTGGATGGCATCACTGACTCGATGGATGCGAGTCTGAGTGAACTCCGGGAGTTGGTGATGGACAGGGAGGCTTGGCGTGCTGCGATTCATGGGATTGCAAAGAGTCGGACTCGACTGAGCGACTGAACTGAATGTAAACTGTAGACTGTGGGTGATAATGGTGTGTCCATGTACTTTAGTTAATTATAACAAATGTACCACTTTTGTGCAGGATGTTGACAGTGGGGAGGCTGTGCATGCACCGGGCGAGGAACCTTCTGTACTTTTGGTTCTATTTTGCTATGAACCTAAAACTGCATTAAAAATAAAGTCCTTTCAAAAAAAAAAAAGAATACTGGAGTGGGTTGTCATTCCCTTTTCCAGGGGATCTTCCCAACCCAGGGATCAAAACTGGGTCTCCTGCATTGCAGGCAGATTCTTTGCTATCTGAGCCACTAAGGACACAGAAGAACTGCACAAAAAAGGTCTTGATGACCCAGATAACCAGGATGGTGTGATCACTCACCTAGAGCCAGACATCCTGGAGTGTGAAGTCAAGTGGGCCTTAGGAAGCATCACTATGAACAAAGCTAGTGGAGGTGATGGAATTCCTGCTGAGCTCTTTCAAATCCTAAAAGATGATGCTGTGAAAGTGCTGCAACCAACATGTCAGCAAATTTGGAAAACTCAGCAGTGGCCACAGGATTGGAAAAGGTCAGTTTTCATTCCAATCCCAAAGAAGGGCAATGCCAAAGAATGTTCAGACTACCACATAATTGTAGTCATTTCACTCACTAGCTAGGTAATGCTCAAAATTCTCCAAGCCAGAATTCAACAGTAAATGAACCAAGAACTTCCAGATGTACAGTTGGATTTAGAAAAGGCAGAGAAACCAGAAATCAAATTGCCAACATCTGCTGGGTCATAGAAAAAGCAAGAGAATTCCAGAAAAACATCTACTTCTGCTTCACTGACCACGTTAAAGCCTTTGACTGTATGGATCACAAGCTATGGACAATTCTTCACAAGATGGTAATACCAGACCACCTTACCTGCCCCCTGAGAAACCTATATGCACATCAAGAAGCAACAGTTAGAATCAGACATGGAGCAATGGCCTGGCTCAAAACTGGGAGAGGAGCATGACATTGAACACTGTGCACTGTCACCCTGCTTAGCTAACTTCTACACAGAGCACATCATGTGAAACGCTGGGCTTGATCAATCAAAAGCTGGAGTCAAGATAGCTGGGAGAAATCTCAACAACCTCAGATATGCAGATGACACCACCCTAATGGCAGAAGGCAAAGAGGAACTAAAGAGACTCTTGAAGAAGGAATAAGGAAAGTGAAACAGCTGGCTTAACACTCAACATTCAGAAAACCAGGATCATGGCATCCAGTCCCATCATTTCATGACAAGCAGACAGGGGAAAACTGGAAACAGTGGCAGATTTTATTTTCTTGGGCAGACAGTGACTGCAGCCATGAAATTAAAAGACACTTGCTTCTTGGAAGAAAACCTATGACCAACCTAGACAATATATTAGAACATTACTTTGCCAACAAAGACCCATATAGTCAAAGCTATGGTTTTTCCAGTGGTCATGTATCGATGTGAGAGCTGGACTATGGAGAAGGCTGAGCCCCGAAGAATTGATGTTTTTGAACTGTGGTGTTGGGGTGTAGGATACAGGCCTATTAAAAGGTCTGGCAAAAGAATTAAGCAGTCTTATTGAGAGGACCTGACTCAGCATGTGACTTCTGAAGGAATCCAAGAAGGAACAAAATCATCTTGAAAGCAGGGCGCATGCCTGGTGAGGAAAGCCGTCCGCAGACTGTTCCTGTCTTTGGCACCTGCGAGGCACAGAGAGAGTGACTGGGTCTTTGTTCTTGAGGCAGAAAAACAGGGAACAAAAATGTTAACTGCACAGGGTTATCACTGATGGCCACCTGGCCTGCTATGTTCACGGAAACGCGTACAAGCAGGCCTCAAAAAGTATAATAAAGCAGACTTGAGATCAGTTTGGGCAACTTCACCTCGTGGGGCTGTTGGTCCCCTAATCCCCCCTTTAATTTTCTTGAGTGTTTCTCATTCTTTTGCCGAGCCGTACTTTCAGGAACCTGTGCTGTCGAGCTGGGCTCTACGTTGGGGGAGACTCTTGAGAGTCCCTTGGACGGCAAGGAGATCAAACCAGGCCATCCTAAAGGAAATCAGTCCTAAATATTCTTTGGAAAGACTGATGCTGAAGCTGAAACTAATACTTCGGCCACCTGGTGCAAGGAGTGGACTCATTAGAAAAGCCCCTGATGCTGGGAAAGACAGAAGGCAGGAGGAGAAGGGGACGACAGAGGAGGAGATGGTTGGATGGCGTCACCAACTCAATGGACAGAGTTTGAGCAAGCTCCAGAGGATAGTGAAGGACAGGAAAGCCTGGCATGCTGCAGTCCATGGGGTCGCAAAGGGTCAGACTCGACTGAGCAACTGGACAACAGGGAACAACAGGGAGGGCGCTCTGTTCTGGGTGGCAGGCGCAGGGCCACTCAGCCCTCACCGCCTGCAGGGCCTGAGGTCAGGCCCCAGGGCTCTCCTGCCCTCACCTCCAGTCCCGGGGACTGCTCTGGCCTGGGGCCCTGCCAGCCCCATTTCTTGCCTCCTCATTCTCTAAGCTCAGTGAAGCACAACACTTTTAAGCCAGGGCTGTTTCTCTTTCATAGTCTCAGTGCAGCTCCCCGCCCAACCTCCCCCCACTACCTTAAATTGATCAGCTCCCCGAAACCAACACCGGCTCTCTGTCCATGTCCTTGGAGTTCCACCAACTCCATCTCCACCCCATCCCTCTCTGCACCCAGAGGTCTGGCCAAGGAACCTTAGCGGGCGCAGGACTCCGCCATGCTCCAGGCCCTCTAGCGGCCTTCTGCGCTAACAACAACGCTCAGCACTTCCTCCTACCTTTGTCCCCATCCCCAGGGGCTGCCCTAGCCTGGGGCACCTGCCAGTCTGATTCCGGCCCTCCTCGGTTGATCCAAACAAGGAGAAGGAGGGCAGCACCCCACTCCCTGCCCCTCCTGGCGGTTGAGTGCACAGTTTGTACAGTGGGCCCAGGTGTGAAGGCTCAGTTGCCCCCTTGCCTCCTGCCTGCTCTGTGCAGGGAACACCCTCTCCGAAGCACTGGTGTAGGTTGGGGCTGGCGCTCCCGGTAGGGACAACTGGGATAAATAACTGCCAGGACCCCCCAGTGTGAGGGAACAAGCCAAGGCCACAGGGAGCCCAGGCTGCAGATCTGAGTCCACGTCACCCCGGGTGGCTCTGGCTGGAGCCGAGAGGTCGCAGGCCTGGACTGCCAGCTGCCTGCCTGGAGACTGCCTCCTCGAGGGGCAGTGGGCTGGAGCCACGGAAATCACCGAGGATGTGGGGGCTGGAAACATCAGGCAGCCGTTTCCTGGGAGCTGTGCATTCAAGGGAGCCACGAGAAATAGCCCCGGCACTGCCCTCCTGCTCAGGACAAGGCTCCGCGAGGCGACCAAGACCCCACAGCTTACAGGCAGATGGAAGCTGGCACCCCTCACGCTGGGTCCAGAGGCGGGCAGCCCAGGGTTGGACCAGGAGGCTCCTGTCCCTGACGCCCTGTCGTCCCAGAGGAGGTGCCTTGTCCACACAGGCGGCCAAGCCTCAGAGCTCCCCTTCCCAGGGGCAGGGCAGAGGGGTCTGCTTCTCTCTCCTAGGGAGGATTCTAGCACTTGTGCCAACCACGCCCTTCCCTTCTGGAGGAAGAGCTTGCTTGCACAACCAGCCTGGCTGCAGAGGAGGTCAGGCACGTGGCCAGCTGAACAGCAGGGTTCTGTGCCCTGGGAGCCACCCCTTCTAATGTTCCTCCACCCCCAATCACTCTCCACCTGGAAGCCATGTTTTATGAGAGATACAATTGCATAAAGTGACTTATAATTCAGGAATCAGTTGAAAATCATGGGCTGGCGAGTGCCTTTCATGAGTTTTGTTCACAGGTTGCTGGCAGGGCTGCGTTACTGACATGGAGCCCCGCAGAGCCCATGGGCATCGGCAGCCAGAGGCGTCCCATCCGGTGAAAGGCCTCCGTGTCACCCCCTGCTCCTCTGCTCCCTCATTCCCTGTGAGACAGAGCTGGGGACAATGAGGGTGACCCGAGGCAGCTGCGGCCCCACCAGCCCGGCCCAAGGCTCACGGAAGAGCAGCCCGTCTTCTGAGCCCAGTGTCCATCATGGGACTGCCTTCCAGCCCTGAGCTGCGGGGTGTTTCAGTTTGGAGACATGGAGCACAAAGCACCAGCCTGGGTGGTCCTGGAAGAGGGGGTGCAGCCCAGCACCCACTCCCCAGCCTCAGTCCTGTGTGCGCCAGACACTCCAGCTTCCTCCTGCCTGGATGCCTGTTCCCCAGTCCCCGTGGTCAAACCCGTGCATGGGGACCCACTTCCTTCAAGCAGCTGCCCTGACCCCGCCCTGCAGGGAGCACGTAGTGTGCTGTGTCCTCCTGGGTCCCTGGACAGCTGACTGCACTGTCACTGGGTCCGTCTCATCTTCCCAGCTGGACTAGGACCTGCATGGTGCGCCTGCAGGGGCCGGCCACAGAGGACCCCAAAACCCAGTGAGGAACTGGGACTCACGGGGAGGGGATGAGAGCTGTGGACAGATTTCAAGGAGTACAGCACTGGTTAACCGCATCCTGGGCTGCTTGGTGCAAAGAAGGCCAGAACTGGGAAGACAAGGGGCACAGCAGGGCCCCACCCCGTCGCAGCCCTCTTGCTTCTCAGCCCGCTCTCTGGGCCTGGAGGAGGGTCCTCTCCGACTGGTCCGGTGTGGACCCGTGGGCAGCATCACTGTGGTGACAGCCGGGCACACAGAGCCTGGGCCACATGCAGCCGCCCAGGGCGTCCAGGAGCCCATGTGCAAGCGCTGGGACAGACATCTGACAGACAGACTCACCACCTAAAGTGGAAACACCTGGTTCCTGGGAATCTGGAACTCAGCTTTTTAAAGGCCCTCTCCTTGGCCCTCGCCCTTCTGGGCTGCTGTGTCTGCTCCTGACTCCTCTCCCTGAGATGAGTGGCTCACAGGAGCCTCTCCAGGACCTGAGCTGCTCAGCAGCTCCCACTGTGGTCCAGCCTCTCAGAGGGGCTGCTCCCCCGCCCGCTGTAAACAGGGGAACTCCCGTGGAAAGGCCCCCTGCGCGATGCGACGGTCAGGAGACAGCTGCGCGGGGACGGCCTCGCCCACGCCCCTTCTAGTTAAGGGCCTGGGAGCTTCCCTCAGTCCTTCTGGAAGTGTTCTGGAACGCGAGTGCAGGAAGCTCACACACTTTCCATATTCCTGTCCTCAGTGCCACTCAAGCCTTTCCCCTTTGTGGCTGTGTCGGGAGTCATGTGATAATTTTCTCAGGTCGTCTTTTCCGTTCAGTCGCTCTGATTAACTCCAAGGACCACTCGGCTACACGTGTCTCTAGCTGGAGCATGCACGCCCTGGCTCCATGCAGGGGTGGGGGGGCGGCAAAGCAGAGTGTCTGTGGCGCGGCTTCCGGGGGCATCGCCTTTATCCCAGTGCTTTAGAAGGGCCGTCCCCTCCGACTCGGAAGAAAAGACTCGGGAGCGTGGGGGAGGGGAGACGTGCTGCAGGAAAGGCCGCCCAGCCTCTGACAGTCCAGCCCCCACCCAGGTGGGCCTGTGTCAGGGCGGTCCCTCCTCTGGCCCCCAGGCAGCGCCAGGCCGTCCTCCGAGCTGGCCAGGTAGTCCGGATACGATGCTTCTGAAGGCTGCAGCAGTGCGAGCCACCCTCCTGATGAGAATCCAGGGCAGAGAACACCCCCGTGTTCCCCTGGACCACATCGTCTCCACGGGCATCAGGCACACACAGCCCACACTGCCGGCACCGCTCCCACCTCGGGCTGGGCTGTGTGCTCCCAGCCCTGGCCTCCAGGGGCCCAGGGTTCAGCATCATCCTGCCCTCCACTTCAGTGCACAAGGTGCGGCCTGACCTTCCTGCCTCGCCAACCATGAGGAATTACCCTGGGTTCACTTTGTGGTCAGGTTTCCAGCTGGCCAGTCTGCAACACAAATGTTTTCAGTTAAGTTCTAGAATCTCCCAGCCACCCGTGCTGCCTTTGGCTGCGGCTGGAGGGGGGCTGGGACACTCTCGGGCTGCCCAGCATAGAGGGAGCTCCTGGAGGACAACACACCCAGGGCAGCCAGAGCCTCTGGGGACCCAGGCCTGCTGGTGGAGGGGAGCCCCAGGGCCTCACCCGAGCTGGGGGTGTGGACCGCTGGCCCTCCCGGCTGCTGCCCCTGCCCCTCGCAGAATCGTCCGCCCACCTCAGGGCCCAAGGGGCTCAACCCATGCTGAGGTCAGCAGAAGGGGAGGGCCTCGGAGTGGCAGGATGAATCCTGCCTGCGGCCGCACCCCCAAGCCCATGGTCATCACCTCAGTCACCCGAGGAGTCCTCGTCACAGGGCAGCTCACTGGATGGCCTGAGTGGCTCCTCCTGGCCCACGTTCATTCACAGATGCCTCATGGGTCACTTCAAGTGACCCCTCTGTCATCGGAGTCAAGGGTTATCATTGTTTCAGAGAGATTTTTCTATCTCAAGAGAGGGATAAAGTGGGACCATGGTGTTGCCCACTCAGGATCCGCTGCTGCAGTTCCCATAAGTCCAGTCCCATGAAGGACAAGGACCCAGGCCCCACACGTCCAAGTGAGTGGCCGTCACAGAAGGTGCTGACTGAGTGGGAAAGTGTGATTCTTATACTCAGCTCAGCATCAAGAAGTAGGGTCTCTGGCATCAGGTCTCGTCTGCGAGCGACACCTTCTGGTGGCAGCACTGCCCAGCGGGCACCAGCTGCTGGGACAGGCCTTGGCCAGCAGCCATCAACCAGTAAGCAGTTGATCGCGTCTCCTCCACTCACAGACTCCGTGACAAGGGACAATGTTTCTTCAATGTCAATCACCTGGAGGAGCTTTCAAGACCCTGATGCTCTGGACTTTGCAAGAAAAGTCTCTGGAGGCTCTTGTTAATGGCCTTCCTGAAAAAGACCACCTTCATCATATTTACCCCAGTAAAGTCAGCGGCAAACTCATCATTAGCAAGCTTGGGAGACCAGGAGACAGTGGGTTGACTTATTCAAAGCACTGAAGGAAAAATATGTCAACCAAGAATCCTGTGGCTGGCAAAACAGAGTTCTTTAGCATTAGGCCTGCCTTGCATAAAGGACACTGGACAGTAACTAAAAAACAAGTGTATATAAGGGGAAAATAGGAAGTGACCGCATAAGCCAAGATTCAGAGAACTTAGAAGACTTGAAGCGTGCACCTCAGGCTGGCCCTCATCTGGGAGACTGCCCACAGCAATCAGAAGCAGAGACAGCGTCAGCAAACAGCAAGCCTGGGGAAGAGCAGGAAGCTTCTTTCCAAGCTCCCACATCACTGCACTCACACGTCCAGCTTTCAGCAAAAAAAATCGCAAGGCAGAGCAGCAACATCACCATAATGGTGGAGCAGGAGACGCCCACTGTCTTCCCCCAGAGAAAACCGATGTGAGCGACTGCCCACAGACCAGACAACCTCTGCGGAAGGCCCGGAGCCCAGCGGCGGGAGCCAGCGCGGTGCTGGACGAAAAACCAGACACTGGATGCACTGAGGAGGCTGAGAGCCCAACTCTTCCCACGTTTCCCCCACCCCCCCGGCCCCCGCCAACC
>SJYG01000467.1:1899571-1963272 GCA_006410535.1 Litocranius walleri | reverse complement strand
CGGCCGGGCGAGCGCGCCAGCGCGGCAGGGAGCCTGGGCGGGAGGGCGGCGCGTCGGCAGGCCTGCGGGAGAGCGGGGACTGGGCCGCGGAGCGCGCCCGGGGGCGCAGGGGCTGTCCGCGCGCAGCCGGGCCCTCCGGACCGAGGCCCGCGGAGCTGCAGCGTTCGCCGCAAGGGGCGGCGTGGAGCCGGCGGCCCCCAGTAACAGGTGAGAGCTCCCAGCACAGCCCCCAGAGGACGCTTCTCTCCTGCAGGCAGCCGGGAGGAGGTCACTGTTCAGATGCGAAGGCAGCAACACAGGGCTTCAAGGAGTATGAAAAATCGAGGTGCTGTTATCCGTAAATGTCACAGGCAGGCAGCGCTCAGCATAGGACACAGGGTCAGAAAACTGCAGTGACTGTATGGTGACAGAAGGCTCCTGCACGGGTCATGGTGGTCAGTCCATAATTCACAGAAACGCTGGATCACTAATATAATACTAATATAATACTGCACGCCAACTATGCTTTAGTTTAAAAAAAAGTGTTTTTAAGAAAATTTAAGGACTATGACACCATCAGTGGAACACAGTAACTGTGTCTAATAACTGACCCCAGAGAAATGGAAATCTGCCATTTACCCAATAAATAATTCAAAATAGCTGTTTTAAGGAAGCTCAGTAAACTACAAAAAACAGGACAATTCACCAAATTAGGAAAACAGCATGTGAACAAATAAGTTCTACTGGGAGAAAAATCATTTTTTATAAAAAACAATTATGTAGAAATTCTTAGGCTGAAGAATACAATGGATGAAATTATTTAAAACACAATGGACAACATTAACAGCAGAATGAATCAAGAGGAAGAAGTTTTGAAGTAGCAGACAGAACCGTGAAATTATTCAAAGGAGAAGATACAAAAATGAAGAATGAAAGTCCTGTGAATTATCCTAACTGCCTTAGATTAAGAAAAACAATCTAAGAAGTACTGGCGTCTCAGAAAAAGAGGTCAGAAAGCATATTTAAAAAAATAATGACTGAAAACGACCCAAATCTGAGGAGAAATTTTGATGTCTGAGCTTATGAAGCTAAAAGGTCACCCCAAAATGTCAGTTCAGTTGCTCAGTCATGTCCAACTATTTGTGACCCCGTGGACTGCAGCACACCAGGCTTCCCTCTCCATCACCAACTGCCGGAGCTTACTCAACCTTACATCATCGCATGGGTGATGCCATCCAACCATATCATCCTCTGTCATCCCCTTCTCCTGCCTTCAATCTTGCCCAGCATCAGGGTCTTTTCAAATGAGTCAGTTCTTCGCATCAGGTGGCCAAAGTGGAGTTTCAGCCTCAGCATCAGTCCTTCCAATGAATATTCGGGACTGATTTCCTTTAGGATTGACTGATTGGAGCTCCTAGCTGTCCAAGCCTGGAGAGTCTTCTCCAACACCACAGTTCAAAAGCATCAATTCTTTGGCGCTCAGCTTTCTTTATAGTTCAACTCTCACATCCATACATGATTACTGGAAAAACCATATCTTTGACTATACGGACCTTTGTTGGCAAAATCATGTTTCTGCCTTTTTTTTTTTTTTAAGTCTTTATTGAATCTGTTACAAGATTGCTTCTGTTTTGTGTTTTAGTTTTTTGGCCCTGAAGCATGTGAGATCTTAACTCCCTGCCAGGGATCGAACCCTCATCCCCTGCCTTGGAAGGTGAAGTCTTAACCACTGGACTGCCAGGGAAGTCCCCCTGTTTCTGCTTTTTGATATGCTGTCTAGGTTGGTCATAGCTTTTCTTCCAAGGAGCCAAGCGTCATTTAATTACATCCACATAGATCTAGAAAGAGATTTCTTAGGTAGGACTGACTCACATGATGATGGAAGCTGAGAAGTCCCAGAGCTGCCCTGCCCTCTGCCAGCTAGAGGCCCGGGAAACCCAGAGGCCAGAGAACAAGGGCAGCTATAAGTCCCCGTCTGAGTCCAAAGGCCTGCGACCTCAGAGAACCAGAGCCAATTTTAGGAGACATAAGTCCAGGCTCAGAAAAGAAGCTCCATCCTCCACCCGCACCCCGTCAAACCCTGAAGCCCCCTCCCCAGTTCCTGCTTGTTGCTCTATCCAGGCCCTTTTAAGACTGGGTAAAGGACTGATGAGGGTTAACCCCATTCCGGGCTCCCCCCATAGCTCAGCTGGTAAAGAATCTGCCCGCAATGCAGGAGACCTGGGATTGATCCCTGGGTCAGGAAGATCCCCTGGAGAAGGGATAGGCTACCCAACTCCAGCATTCTGGCCTGGAGAATTCCACAGACTATACAGCCCATGGGAGTCACAGAGAGTGAGTAACTTTCATCCTCCTTCCAGAGCCCCCGGATTCAAAAGCTAATCTGTCCTGAAACACCACAACAAACACAACCAGAAAGTTTTACTAGTTTCCTGGGCATCCCTTAGCCCAGTCTAGTTACCACCTGAGACAAACGGTCTGAGCAAAGCCACCCTCTCCAGACAACATCACCCTCGTTCTTTGGACCCCCACCCCCACTCTGGACGCTCAGGGATGCAGTGAGGCCGCCCTCACCAGGGGACGTACACTGGCCAGTGGGAATGCAAGCCCACCGTGGGTGCACGGCCCAGTGGGAGGGCGGGGGTCCCGGGAGAGGGCTCTGTGCGGGGAGAGCCCCAAGGCGAGCGGTTGGGCCGAGACAGCGCCCACCCAGCTGCAGGAGATCCCAGCGGCAGGCTATACACCGGATGGGCGTTTAGTGGGAACAGCCGTTACCTAGGGTGGAGCTATCCGCAGGGTCGGAGGGCCAGGCTAGACTCGTGCCAGGGGGTGCGGGGCCTGGAGGAAATGTCCGCATCGGCCCCTCCCTCACACCTGGGCCTGCAGGGCTGGGGCAGGGGTGCCCAAAAAAGCAGGTTTGAAGCTGAAGGAAGACATCTTCCCACTTCCTACTCAGGCCGAGTGAGGGAGCCTCGAGGTGCAACGGCTGGGCCGCTGGAAAGAGCCTGCGAGGGGGCTAGACCTGCTGGACGGAGGGCCGGAGGCCGGGGCCTCGAGGGGTGGGGCCGGCAAGTGGCCGAGCCGCCCACCCTCTCTTTCCCCTGGAACAATTCCAGCCTGGGCCCCTGTCCACCTGGATGGTTTGTTGGGCAGAGCTGCCCCTATTATACTCAAACTGTACATTTTAACCAACATCAGGTACTCTGAAGAGTTGTGAGAGGCCCTTACAGTAAATCCTGAGTTTTCTTCATTAAATTCTGAGGGTTTTTTTTTTTAAACTTTTAATATGTTTAGAAAGCATCACTACGAACAAAGCTAGTGGAGGTGATGGAATTCCAGTAGAGCTATTTCAAATCCTGAAAGATGATGCTGTCAAAGTGCTGCACTCAATATGCCAGAAAATTTGGAAAACTCAGCAGTGGCCACAGGACTGGAAAAGGTCAGTTTTCATTCCAATCCCAAAGAAAGGCAATGCCAAAGAATGCTCAAACTACTGCACAATTGCACTTATCTCACACACTAGTAAAGTAATGCTCAAAATTCTCCAAGCCAGGCTTCAGCATTCAAATTCTGAAAGATGATGCTGTGAAAGTGCTGCACTCAATATGCCAGAAAATTTGGAAAACTCAGCAGTGGCCACAGGACTGGAAAAGGTCAGTTTTCATTCCAATCCCAAAGAAAGGCAATGCCAAAGAATGCTCAAACTACTGCACAATTGCACTTATCTCACACACTAGTAAAGTAATGCTCAAAATTCTCCAAGCCAGGCTTCAGCAATACATGAACCATGAACTTCCTGATGTTCAAGGTAGTTTTAGAAAAGGCAAAGGAACCAGAAATCAAATTGCCAACATCCGCTGGATCATGGAAAAAGCAAGAGAATTCCAGAAAAACATCTATTTCTGCTTTATTGACTATGCCAAAGCCTTTGACTATGTGGATCACAATACACTGTGGAAAATTCTGAGAGAGATGGGAATACCAGACCACCTGACCTGCCTCTTGAGAAATCTGTATGCAGGCCAGGAAGCAACAGTTAGAACTGGACATGAAACAACGACTGGTTCCAAATCAGAAAAGGAGTATGTCAAAGCTATATATTGTCACCGTGCTTATTTAACTTATATGCAGAGTACATCATGAGAAACGCTGGACTGGAAGAAACACAAGCTGGAATCAAGATTGTCGGGAGAAATATCAATAACCTCAGATATGCAGATGACACCACCCTTACGGCAGAAAGTGAGGAGGAACTAAAAAGCCTGTTGATGAAAGTGAAAGTTGAGAATGAAAAAGTTGGCTTCAAGCTCAACATTCAGAAAACGAAGATCATGGCTTCCGGTCCCATCACTTCATGGGAAATACATGGGGAAACAGTGGAAACAGTGTCAGACTTTATTTTGGGGGGGGCACCCAAATCACTGCAGATGGTGATTGCAGCCATGAAATTAAAAGACACTTACTCCTTGGAAGAAAAGTTATGACCAACCTAGACAGCATATTCAAAAGCAGAGACATTACTTTGCCGACTAAGGTCCATCTAGTCAAGGCTATGTATGGCTTTTCCAGTGGTCATGTATGGATATGAGAGTTGGACTGTGAAGAAGGCTGAGTGCTGAAGAATTGATGCTTTTGAACTGTGGTGTTGGAGAAGACTCTTGAGAGTCCCTTGGACTGCAAGGAGATCCAACTAGTCCATTCTGAAGGAGAACAGCCCTGGGATTTCTTTGGAAGGACTGATGCTAAAGCTGAAACTCCAGTACTTTGGCCACCTCATGCGAAGAGTTGACTCATTGGGAAAGACTCTGACGCTGGGAGAGATTGGGGGCAGGAGAAGAAGGGGTTGACAGAGGATGAGATGGCTGGATGGCATCACTGACTTGATGGACACGAGTCTAAGTGAACTCCGGGAGTCGGTGATGGACAGGGAGGCCTGGTGTGCTGCGATTCATGGGGTCGCCAAGAGTCGGACACAACTGAGCGACTGAACTGAACTGAACTGAAATGTGTTTATTAGTGCTCGGTTTGTTTTTTTGTTTGTTTGTTTTTTGGCTGTCCTGGGTCTTCGTTGCTGCGTGGGCTCCTCATTGCTGTGGAGCATGGGCGGGCTCTGATCTGTGACCACATTACAAATATGGGTTCATGGCTCAGAGGTTAGGGTGCCTGCTGCTCCTGCTGTGATGCTGGCTGACCAAGCTTGTCCAGCCCAGGGTGCCTCGCCTGCCCTTCTGGGGGCTGCCCTCAGCCTGCACAGGGCAGTCGGTGTGTGGTTCTGAAAGGTTGTTGCTGAACCACGAAAGACACCAGGATTTTGGCCTCTGGAGGAAAGGAATTTGATCCCGGGCCCATGACGAGGCTTGGTCACTCGGAGCTTTTGTGTGATAAAGTTTTATTAAAGTATAAAAGAGATAAATACAGCTTCTGACATAGACATCAGAAGAGGGCAGAAAGAGTGCCCCTTGTTAGCCTTTAGCAGCATGTTATATACCTATCAGCAAGCTGTTAATTAGAGAACGGAGATGTCTCAAAACTCAGAGTGGCACCAGGCCCCTCACCCACAACATGCATTTTGAGATAACTTGGCACCAGGTGAGTCATCCCAGACCATAAAACTATTGATATGAATCTTGAAGAAAGGCAGGGTTCCAAGCAAGCAGTCTCATTAACATAGCTTAAGAGAATATTTGCATGAGTGAAACATACTGGTTTGTCAAGTTCTGAGTCTTTGGTGAAACTGATTTGAAGACAGAGTCTAGGGGAAATGCATGGTACATTAACATAGCTTAAGAAAACATCTCCATAAGAAAAACCCTGGGGTGCCTGACCCATGATCGCGCTTAAAGTGCACTCCCGGGGACAGGCGAGGCCACCCGGGTGCACACTTACCTGGGTGCGCCCGGGCCACCTGCTCGGCCTCCTCTGTCCCAGGAAGGACCACCCCACACCCGGGACCCCGTTTCACCTGGCAGGAGTTGGCTTTCCTCACGCTGGAGGTGCCTCTCCACACCCTAAAGCCCTGGGCCTCCCGCATCCCTGGCCCACTTCCTGCCCTGTGACCGGCTCCTCCAGGGGGAGGCTCCTCCCTGCGAGGCCACCTCCTGGACCGCACACTGACCCTCTGCCTGCTGGGGCGAGCTCAGCGCATCAAGACGCCTCTGCCCTGCTTCCCATCGGCGTCCCCGCAGTGACCCCCGCCCACTGACACCCCTGCTCTTCGCCTGTGAACCTTCTGCAGCCCTGCAGTCGAGCTCAGGCCTCGCCTTGTAGGCAGGGCACTTTCCCTTCCCCTCTTCCTGCTTCTCTGGCTCATCTTGTAATTAAATTGATGTAAGACAGATGAACTGGAGAAAACATTTAAGTTGTATGTACGGGAGCCCAGAAAAACATGAGACTCAAAGAAGGGACCAAAGCAGATAGCTGTTATTCTTTTTAGACAAAGAAAGAATGATTTGTGAAAAACTGACAAGGCCAAAGAGCTTGGGCCGTGGTAGTAAGCTAGTGCGGAAGAACCAAGGTTTGTCTGTGAGTCCCCATCTGTCTTCCTCCAGGTAAGGGGACCCCTTTCTGTGGAGACTATTTCCTGTTTTCAGGGAGTGAAGGCAGGTCAGAACACCCTGATTGGAAATAATCAATGTGCACAAACAGCATGTTTGGGGGTCCGGTCCTGAGCCCCATCACCATTTTTAACAAGTGTTCACTTCAGCATTTTTCTTTTATAAGACCAGCAGAAAGATGAAAGAAACATACATCGATCAGGCTTCTTTTCTCACAGCTTTTCCTAGATTAAAAAAAAAAAAGGGTTTCCCAACCATTTGTCAAGGCACAAAATACACACAGACAAGCCTCTGAAATGGTGTGGCGCTGAGACTGTGAGAGAGCAAGCTCGAGTGAAGGTTCTGGTTTCCTGCGCATATGAAAGCCATGCCCACAGGATGCTGTGGTTGGCTAGCTCTTGAGCTGCGCTGCGCCTAAAGCTTAGTGCGCACTCCTTAATTAGAAACGCTTCATTGCTAGAAAGCGCTCGCAATTTCCTGACTCTGCAGTGAGTCGTGGTATAACATCTGATTCATCATAACAACATAACCGACCTTTCTAACAGATGCGGTAACAGTGAGGAAGCCCGAAATGTGGACGTGCCAGGGCAGACGCTTGCCAGAGAAGCGTCTCGAGAGGCCTGCTCGAGCAGGGGCGCCACCAACGCGGCCTGCGACTGTGAGGCGCGTGGCAGCTGCGGAGCACCACGACGCAGGCCTTCCTGTGACACCAGGCGTGTGCCACGTGCTGCCTGGGAACTCTGCAAAGCAGCCGTGGCCGCCGGTGCAGGGCGGGAGCGAACAAGAGGGCACCTTCCTCCCCAGCGGGTTTCCTCAGAGGCACCTTGGAAGAAGGGCCAGAACCAGGCGGGGGCCAGCCCGCTGCGACACCCAGGAACAGGTGTTGAGCCAGTGAGGCCCCGCGTACCCCCAGGTTACACCAAGGTCACAGGACCGCGCCCCACAACAACCGATGTCCTGAGCATCCTAATCTGAACGAGCTAGCTCCCTGACCCTGAATTAGGTAAAAATATGCACCCTAATCAACCACCTAACAGATTTCTGCTTTATTGACTATGCCAAAGCCTTTGTGTGGATCACAACGAACTGGAAAATTCTGAAAGAGATGGGAATAGTAGACCACCTGACCTGCCTCTTGAGGAACCTATATGCAGGTCAGGAAGCAACAGTTAGGACTGGACATGGAGCAACAGACTGGTTCCAAATAGGAAAAGGAGTGCGTCAAGGCTATATATTGTCACCCTGCTTATTTAACTTATATGCAGAGTACATCATGAGAAACGCTGGGCTGGACGAAGCACAAGCTGGAATCAAGATTGCCAGGAAAAATATCAATAACCTCAGATATGCAGATGACACCACCCTTATGGCAGAAAGTGAAGAGGAACTAAAGAGCTTGTTGATGAAAGTCAGAAAGGAGAGTGAAAATGTTGGCTTAAAGCTCAACATTCAGAAAACGAAGATCATGGCTTCTGGTCCCATCACTTCATGGGAAATAGATGGGGAAACAGTGGAAACAGTGTAAGACTTTATTTTTGGGGGCTCCCAAATCACTGCAGATGGTGATTGCAGCCATGAAATTAAAAGACGCTTATTCCTTGGAAGAAAAGTTATGACCAACCTAGACAGCATATTCAAAAGCAGAGACATTACTTTGCCAACAAAGATCCATCTAGTCAAGGCTATGGTTTTTCCAATGGTCATGTATGGATGTGAGAGTTGGACTGTGAAGAAAGCTGAGTGCCGAAGAATTGATGCTTTTGAACTGTGGTGTTGGAGAAGACTCTAGAGAGTCCCTTGGACTGCAAGGAGATCCAACCAGTCCATCCTAAAGGAAATCAGTGCTGAATATTCATTGGAAGGACTGATGCTGAAGCTGAAACTCCAGTACTTTGGCCACCTGATGCGAAGAGCTGACTCATTTGAAAAGACCCTGATGCTGGGAAAGATTGAGGGCAGGAGGAGAAGGGGATGGCAGAGGATGAGATGGCTGGATGGCATCACCGACTTGATGGACATGAGTTTGAGTGAACTCCGGGAGTTGGTGATGGACAGGGAGGCGTGGTGTGCTGCGATTCATGGGGTTGAAGAATTGATGCTTTTGAACTGTGGTGTTGGAGAAGACTCTAGAGAGTCCCTTGGACTGCAAGGAGATCCAACCAGTCCATCCTAAAGGAAATCAGTGCTGAATATTCATTGGAAGGACTGATGCTGAAGCTGAAACTCCAGTACTTTGGCCACCTGATGCGAAGAGCTGACTCATTTGAAAAGACCCTGATGCTGGGAAAGATTGAGGGCAGGAGGAGAAGGGGATGGCAGAGGATGAGATGGCTGGATGGCATCACCGACTTGATGGACATGAGTTTGAGTGAACTCCGGGAGTTGGTGATGGACAGGGAGGCGTGGTGTGCTGCGATTCATGGGGTTGCAAAGAGTCAGACACGATTGAGGGACTGAACTGAACTGAATCAACCACCTAAGGCAAACTTCCCAGCAGGAGCTGACTGCCTGGAGGCTGTAAACATTGGCTATTAATCCTGGGGAAGGCTGGCGCTCCCCTGAGCCTGCCGTTCTGCAGTGTCTCCTGCCCTGAGAGCTGCCCCTCCTCTCACTCTGCCTCATCTTCTAACTCCTTTCCAGGCTGCACACAGACCACAGTGGCCACAGTGTCAGGACTCGGCAGTGGCTGGAAGTCAGACAGCACCCTTAAAATGGATGAAACCTGCCTGGATGCGTGAATTGTGTTAAACATTTAAACACCTTTTGCTGATTACGTTTGTCTTCCTGAGTAGTCTGGAAAACCCAAGGGGAAGACTAAACGCAGTGGTGAGCCCTGCTGTTGGCGGAGCCCCTTCCCGTGTCACGCACAGGCCAGGCTCGCTTGCCCCATCCTGGTGGCTCCTACCACTACCTGGAAGGGACCGAGAGGGGTCTGAGCCTAGGGCTGACCCCTGAAGTCCAGCAGGCTGACCCCCACTGTCCTCCCACCCTCACGCCATGGCGCTGGCCACCCATCTCTTCCCTGTTAGGCCCTGGAGCCTCCTTTCAAAAACGGGTGAATGAAGCCAGTTCAGTTCAGTTCAGTTCCTCAGTCGTATCCGACTCTTTGTAACTCCATGGACTGCAGCACACCAGGCCTCACTGTCCATCACCAACTCCTGGAGTTTACTCAAACTCATGTCCATCAAGACAGTGATGCCATCCAACCATCTCGTCCTCTGTTGTCCTACTCTCCTCCTGCCCTCAATCTTTCCCAGCATCAGGGTCTTTTCAAATGAGTCAGCTCTTCGCATCAGGTGGCCAAAGTACTGGAGTTTCAGCTTCAACATCAGCCCTTCCAATGAATATTCAGCACTGATTTCCTTTAGGATGGACTGGTTGGATCTCCTTGCAGTCCAAGGGACTCTCAAGAGTCTTCTCCAACACCACAGTTCAAAAGCATCAATTCTTCAGCGCTCAGCTTTCTTTACGGTCCAACATTTATACATGACTACTGGAAAAACCATAGCTTTGACTAGACGGAACTTTGTCGGCAAAATAATGTCTGTGCTTTTTAATATGCTGTCTAGCTTGGTCGTAGCTTTTCTTCCAAGGAGTAAGCATCTTTTAATTTCATGGCTGCAGTCACCATCTGCAGTGATTTGGGAGCCCAGAAAAATAGCCGCTGTTTCCACTGTTTTCCCATCTCTTTCCCATGAAGTGATGGGACCAGATGGCATGATCTTCATTTTCTGAATGTTGAGCTTTAAGCCAACATTTTCACTCTCTTTCACTTTCATCAAGAGGCTTTTTAGTTCCTCTTCACTTTCTGCCATAAGGGTGGTGTCATCTGCATATCTGAGGTTATTGATATTTCTCCCGGCAATCTTGATTCCAGCTTGTGCTTCCTCCAGCCCAGTGTTTCTCATGATGTACTCTGTACAGAGTTAAATAAGCAGAGTGGCAATATACAGCCTTGACGTACTCCTTTTCCTATTTGGAACTAGCCTGTTGTTCCATGTCCAGTCCTAACTGTTGCTTCTGACCTGCATACAGGTTTCTCAAGAGGTAGGTCAGGTGGTCTGGTATTCACATTTCTTTCAGAATTTTCCACAGTTTATTGTGATCCACACAGTCAAAGACTTTGTCACAGGTCTAACTAAGCTTTAATATAGGGCCTCCAGAGACCCCCACCAGGCAGTATTTTATTTGCATGCTAAAAGTCAAATATAGAGATTCAATGAGAGTTTTAACTGAAGTAGCAAATTAAATGGTGAGACAGGATGAGTAAACGCCTAACTAGGGAAGTCAGCACAGGTTCTGGAGGTGAGCTACGTTTAGCCTGGGCTTCCCACCAAGGATCCCTGTTAGCCCTGGTCTTCTTTCTGTTTGTTTTAAGTATGTATTTATTTGGCTTCACTATGGCTGCAGCACATAGGGTCTTCACTGTGGCATGTGGGATCTAGTTCCCCGACCAGGGATCGAACCTGGGCTCCCTGCACTGGGAACTCAGAGTCTCAGCCACCAGGGAAGTCCCTGTTTTTTCTTTACAGCTGGCTTTGTTTGGTTTGTTTGGCAAACGCTCTTTGACTATAAGTGTTTCTCTGATTTTTTGTAAATCAGATGCACCCACAGGCTCACACACTCGTTTACTCTGTCACTCACTCATTCAACAGTCGTTTCATTTTTTCTTTTAAATTGAGGGTGTATGATGTGTTAGGATTTGGTGGGGGAAAAAAAAAATACTCTGCTCCTCCTTTCTTGGAGCCTAAGGATGACTGAGAAATAGACTTGAACCAAACCAGTGACCACAGAGATAAACCTCTAACAAAGTGATCGCATGGATAAGAGACAGCCTCTGGCTCCTCCCAAGTCTTGCTGAAGCTTCCTTGCCCTGGAGGGCCTCCAGCCACCAGGGAAGGGAGAGGGGTGGGCCTTGGGGCCACCACACAGGTGGCTGGGGACTGGACCCAAGGCTCCGGTAATAAAGAGGTGTTGACACTGTTACCTATCCAGGCTTGTTTTCTCACCAACCCAAGGGTTGGTAACCAGGGAGAGGCCTGGCATCCTTGCAACCAGACCACACCAGGATAGCACTGCTGCCCCTTAAACACTCCTTACACAGTCACTGGATGTTTGCGGAGGGGCCCTAACGGATCGTCATTCACACAGGCCCTGAGTTGGGGGCCGGGGAGGAAACAGACTCAAGACACGTCACCTTGACACCTTAAGCAAGGCGAAAGTGAGTTTCCTAGGGCCACCCATGTGCGGCTCTTGGGGTATATCTTACATTCTCAAGAGAAATCAAGATTCAGGCAAAACATGTTCTCACCGCTCACATAGGCTGGAATTTTCATATACTGTCTGCTGCTGCTGCCACTGCTGAGTCGCTTCAGTCGTGTCCGACTCTGTGCAACCCCACAGATGGCAGCCCACCAGGCTCCGCCATCCCTGGGATTCCCCAAGCAAGAACACTGGAGTGGGGTGCCATTTCCTTCTCCAGTGCATGAAAGTGAAAAGTGAAAGTGAAGTTGCTCAGTCGTGTCTGACTCTTTGCAACCCCACAGACTGCAGCCCACCAGGCTCCTCTGTCCGTGGGATTTTCCAGGCAAGAGTACTGGAGTGGGTGCCCACTGCCTTCTCCTAGGGACTGATCATTCTCTAAGGAGATGGAACATAGTCCCTGGCAAGAACACACATGTCTGAAGACAAGGCTGCAAAACACAAGAGGCAGTGATCACGGGACAGAGCAGTGACTGGGCAGGACCAGCGAGTGGTGAGGATGAGCGTGGCCTCAGGGCCAGGAAGACGCACCCGCAGCGGGGCCCATGGGGCACCCTGCCTCTGCGGTGCCACCACCACCTCTGGTGTCTGGTCAAGGAAGCGTTTCTCCAAGTGGCAGGCAGAAAGAGAGGGCCTGTGTCCCTCCAGGTGGGCTGCAGGCTTCGGGGCAGTCCTGAGCTGGCCTGCCTTCAGAAGCCTGGTGTCAGAGGGCCTCCAGGCCCCTGGGAGCAGGGGTGAGGTGCAGGCTGGTCTTCGCACTCCCAGCGGCACCAGTGAAGGGAAGTCAGGACACGTGGGCAAGTGCTGGGAATTAAAATAGCAGCCAAGTTCCCTCCTGAACCCTAGTCACACTCCAGGCTAGTGGTGGTGGTGCTTTGGTTGCTAAGTCAGGACTGACTCTCCTGACCGCTGGACTGTAGCCCACCAGGCTCCTCTGTCCAAGAGATTCTCCAGGCAAGACTACTGGAAGGGGTTGCCATTTCCTTCTGCAGGAGATCTTCCCAACTGGAGACTGAACAGGCATCTTCTGCACTGCAGGTGATTCTCTGCTTCAGACCCACCAGCCCGATTCCAGGCTGTGACTCCCTTACTAGTGACAGAACCCTAAACTAACAAGCTGCTCTCATTGTTTACTTATATGAACACAATCTGAAGCTTCAAAGACAAAGAAGACACAATCTTCTTCATTTTTCATTGAAGGGAGTCTTTCATCTTCTCTCCTAATTGGAGGATGGGGAAGCGTTGATCTCCCTGTCTCTCTCTCTCTTTTTTTTTTAAATTAATTTATTTATTTAATTACAATACTGTATTTGTTTTGCCATACATTGACATGTATTAGCCACAGGTGAACACAATCTCCCAATGCCGAAGCCCCCTCCCACCTCCCACCCCACACTATCTACCTGAATCATCCTGTGCACCAGCCCCATGCATCCTGCATCCTGCATTGAACATAGACTGGCGCTTCATTTCTTACAAGATAGTGTACGTTTCAATGCCATTCTCCCAAACCATCCCACCCTTTCCCTCTCCCCCAGAGTCCAAAAGTCCATTCTATACCTCTGTGTCTCTTTTGTTGTCTCACATATAGGGTCATCATTACTATCTTCTAAATTCCATATATATGTGTCAGTATACTGTATTGGTGTTTTTCTTTCTGGCTTACTTCACTCTGTATAATCGGTTCCAGTTTCATCCATCTCATTAGAACTGAGTCAAATTTATTCTTTTTAAGGGCTGAGTAGTACTCCATTGTGTATATGTACCACAGCTTTCTTATCCATTCATCTGTTGATGGACATCTAGGTTGCTTCCATGTCCTGGCTATTATGAATGTTTCAATGCCATTCTCCCAAACCATCCCACCCTTTCCCTCTCCCCCAGAGTCCAAAAGTCCATTCTATACCTCTGTGTCTCTTTTGTTGTCTCACATATAGGGTCATCATTACTATCTTCTAAATTCCATATATATGTGTCAGTATACTGTATTGGTGTTTTTCTTTCTGGCTTACTTCACTCTGTATAATTGGTTCCAGTTTCATCCATCTCATTAGAACTGAGTCAAATTTATTCTTTTTAAGGCCTGAGTAGTACTCCATTGTGTATATGTACCACAGCTTTCTTATCCATTCATCTGCTGATGGACATCTAGGTTGCTTCCATGTCCTGGCTATTATGAACAGTGCTGTCTCCCTGTCTCTCAAAGGGATTCCCACGTTGCAGAAGATGGGGCTAAGACAGCATTTTGCTAGAATTCCTGAAATCAGAGTGTGTTGGTCCTTCCCAGTGGAGAGGGTCTCTGAGCACAGGAGGGTTGGGGCTGCCCACAGTTGACCTCTTGGGGCTGCTGAACACGGGTGCCCACCCCGCCCCAGACAGCTGCGGGCACCATGAGGGAAGACAGTGCTCCTCCGTCCCCCAGGGAGACAGATGGGGACCCAGCGCTTCACCCGGCAGGAGGAGTAGCAGCAAAGGGCAGAAACCGGAGCTGGAGATGTGCCCGGGGACTGGGCGGGAGTGGGGCGTGCAGTGAGCATCGCCCTAATGCACAGCTAGAGGCAGTCACCTCTTTGGTTGAAAGATAGTCGTGTGTGTGTGCGCGCGTGTGTGCTAAGTTGCTTCAGTCCCAACTCTTTGCAACGTCATGGACTGTAGCCCAGCAGGCTCCTCTGCCCATGGGATTCTGCAAGCAAGAATACTGGAGTGGGTTGCCATTCCCTTCTCCAGGGGATCCTCCTGACCCAAGGTGAGAACCTGTGTCTCTTATGTCTTCTGCCCTGGCAGGTGGGTTCTTTACCAATGCAATACATATACGTATATATACACACACACACATATATGTGTCTTGATAATTTAGGATTACTGAGAGATAATTCTGGACCATGGAAATATGTAGAATTTGTATTTTTTTAATCTGATTTAATATATTTTCTATAAAGACTATATACCCCTTTTGTAACTAGAAAAAATACTCTAACCAAATGCAAAGCCCTCCTGCCTCAGATCAGGCCTGGTCTGGGGAAAATGGAAAGGACTGAGCCTGAAGATCAGGCCAGGGTCGGTCATCCTGGGAAAGGCGCCGGCTGTGGGGGCTGGGGTGTGACCCCTGAGCAGCAGCCGTAAGAGCTGCTGTCTCCCGCCCCCTCTGTCTGTCTCCTACGGGTTTTGAGTGTCTGCTTCTTCTTGCCCAGGTTTTAGCTATGACGGCACCTGGAGGAGGCAGGTGGTTTCCCCTGTGAAGTTGCTGCCGGGTGGCCAGTGGCTGCAGAGAGGTTGCAGGCGCAGTGGTGCTGGGAGGAGCCACCAGCAAAATCAGACGACAGGCACCGATTTCTCTGCGCAGTCAGTCAAGACAGCAGGGCCGCGGTTGAAGGTGAGGGTGTGTCCGTGTCAGAGAAGCAGGTGGGGTCCAGGGAGGAGCCCTTGCAGAGCCCCTTATGGCAGGGTCTGTCTCCCCCGGAGCCTGGCAGGAGAAAGACACTGAACGCAAGAGCCCAGGGCCTCCGACCCACCCAGCCAGGGAGAGCCAGCAGGGAGGGGCGCCTCACTGAGCACACGGGATTCTCGGTTCCAGACACACCAGGCCAGAAAGCACTGCATGCCAAGGAGACAGCCTCACCCAGCAATCCGAGGGAGCCCAGGCTCTGCAGGCAGGTTCATCCTCACTTGCAAAACAGCGCGTTTGCTCCCGGTGCCACAGGCTGAGCGCAGGGTCCCAGAGCCTCACGCCGGTGAGCTCACTCCTGGTAAACTGTGAGCCAACGAGGAGTCACCTTTGATTGCTTGTTTTGGCAGAACCTCTCCAATATTCAAAATGGGGATAATCCACATGAAAACCGTGACTCAATTTTATTAAATTTTGTTAACAAGATAATTCTATTTTAAAATATGTTAGATGTGGTTTATTATATGTCATTAATGTTTATAAAATTTATTAACTGTCATCAGCCGTTAGAACACACACACACACCTGCAGATGCCGGCTTCTTTTCCGACACAGGGAAGACTGCTCTGGGAGAACCTCAGATGCCCTCCCTCCATTAAAAGGTCCCATGCTGTCCTTCTCTCAGTAGCTGGCACCTCCTGCCTCCTGCTTGCTGAGGTCAGACACATCCTTGATTTTGTTTTCTTCGTCCCAGAGGCCACATTCAGTCCATGAATCTCATTCTCCTCCAAGGAGGATCTCAGTTTCTGCTTTTCCCCAGCCCAAGCAGCTACCTGAGTCCACCTGACCACCTCCATCTCCCTGCTCTGAGCTCCCTGCCAAGAATCACCCTCACAAAGTGCCTGGAGGGGTGCATAAAAATGGAGACCAGGAAGCCAAAGACAGCACAGCAGGTGGAGAGACGCCGTGACCCTGGATCGGATGATCAGCATGATGAGAATGGCTATGCTGTCCAAGTTAGTCTCAGCTGCTCAGTCATGTCCTACACTTTGTGACCCCATGGACTGCAGCCTGCCAGGCTCCTCCATCCATGGGATTTTCCAGGCAAGAGTACTAGAGGGGGCTGCCATTTACTTCTCCAAAGAAATCTATAAATTCAATGCAATCTCTATCAATCTACCAATAGTATTTTTCTCAGAACTAGAACAAAGAATTCCATAATTTGTATGGAAACATGAAGGACTCCAAGCCAAAGCAATCTTGAGAAAGAAGAATGGAGCTGGAGGAATCAACCTTTCTGACTTTAGACTGTACTATAAGCTATAGCTATCAAGACAGTATGGCACTGGCACAAAAGAATAAATATAGACCAATGAAACAAAATAGAAAGCTCAGAGATAAACCCACGTACCTACGGGCACTTTATCTTTGGCAAATGTGTGTGCCCAGTCACTGACTCATGTCTGACCCTCTGCGACCCCATGGACTGTAGCCCACCAGGCTCTCTGTCCATGGGATTTTCCAGGGTGGTTATTTCCTACTCTAGAGGATCTGCCCGATCCAAGGATCAAACCTGAGTATTTTATGTTCCCTGCGTTGAGAGGGGGATTTTTTGTCACTAGTGCCAGTTAGGAAGCTCTTCTTTGACAAAGAGGGCAAAGCTGTTTCATGGAGAAAAAACAGTCTCTTCAATAAGTGGTGCTGGGAAGACCGGTCAACTACATGTAACAGAATAACACCAGGAACCTCAAATGAATTACAGACCTAAATGTATGACCAGAAACTATAAAACTCTCAGAGGAGAAAATGGGCAGAAACTCGATGACAGAAACCACAGCAAGATCGTCTGTGCCCCACCTCCTGCAGTAACGGGGATAAAAACAAAAATGAACAAATAGGGCCTAACTAAAATTAAAAGCTTTTGCAAAATGAAGGACATGATAAGAAAGGCCAAAAGACAACCCTCAAAATGGGAGAAAATGATAGCAAATGAAACAACTGACAAAGGATTAAAATACAAAAACACACAAGCGGCTTGTGCAGCTCAACACCAGAAAAACAAACAACACAGTCAGACAGTGGGCAGAAGACACAGAGAGACATTTTTCCAAAGAGGACACAGAGAGGCGGCTGATGAACACACGGAGAGGTCCAAAGAGGACACAGAGGCGGCTACTGAACACACAGACAGGCCCAAAGAGGACACAGAGAGGCGGCTGATGAACACACGGAGAGGCCCAAAGAGGACACAGAGAGGCAGCTACCGAACACATGGAGAGGCCCAAAGAGGACACAGAGAGGCGGCTGATGAACACACGGAGAGGCCCAAAGAGGACACAGAGAGGCAGCTACCGAACACACGGAGAGGCCCAAAGAGGACACAGAGAGGCAGCTACCGAACACACGGAGAGGTCCAAAGAGGACACAGAGAGGCGGCTACCGAACACATGGAGAGGTCCAAAGAGGACACAGAGAGGCGGCTGATGAACACATGGAGAGGTCCAAAGAGGACACAGAGAGGCAACTACTGAACACACGGAGAGGTCCAAAGAAGCCACATAGATGGCTAATAAACACACGGAGAAATGTCCAATATCGTCCATTGTTAGAGAAATACAAATCAAAGTCACAATGAGGGACCAAGTCACACAAGTCAGAATGGCCATCATGAAAAACACAACAGACAGTAAATAATGGAGAGGGTTTGGAGAAAAGGGAACCCTCTTGCACTCTTGGTGGGAATTTAAATTTATGCAGTCACTATGAAGAACAGTATGGAGATTTCTTAAAAAGCGAGGAATAGAACTACCATATGACCCAACAATCCCAATACTGAGCATCCACCCTGAGAAAACCATAACTCGAAAAGACACACGTACCCCAACATGCACTGTGTACAAAGGCTGGGACAGGGGACCAGCCTAGATGTCCATCCGCAAGACAGGTGGATGCAGAAGCTGTGGTACGCACACACAGTGGAATTTCACTCAGCCAGGAAAAGGAGTGCGCTGGAGTCGGTTCTAATGAGGCGGATGAAAAGCGAAAGTGAAGTCACTCAGTCGCGTCCAACTCTTTGGGACCCCATGGACTGTAGCCCACCAGGCTCCTCCATCCATGGGATTTTCTATGCAAGAGTACTGGAGTGGATTGCCATTTCCTTCTCCAGGGAATCTTCCCAACCCAGGGATCAAACCCGGGTCTCTGGCACTGTGGATAGACATTTTACTGTCTGAGCCATGAGATGGATGAACTGAGAACCTATTATACAGAGTGAAGTCAGTCAGAAAGAAAAAACAATTATCGTATATTAATGCATGTGTGTGGAATCTAGAAAACGGTACTGATGAGCCTACCTGCCGGGCAGCAAAGGAGAAACCGACATGGAGAACAGACTGTGGGTGGGGGCTGGGGGAGGGACGGAGAGGGCAGCATGGAAACATGTTCCAGCCGCGTGCAAAGTGGGGAGCAGAGGGGACTGTGCGGGCGACGCAGGGAGCTCAAGCCTGGCGCTCTGTGACGACCCAGGGGGTGCGGTGAAGGAGGTGGGGGGAGGCTTAGAAGGGAGGGGACATGTGTTACCTATGCCAGTTCATGCTGATGTAAGGCAGAAACCAACACTATATTGTAAAGCAGTTATCCTCCAATTAAAAAGAAATGCATTTTTAAAATGTAGCTTGGTGCATCCTCAGGCCCCAGCACCTCGCTGGAGCATCCTCCTCCCGACAAAAGGCTCTTTGGGCCTGGCTCCACCTCCACGCCCTGCCCTGCAGACTCCAGCTCTGGACTCTGGAGACACCTCAGATGTCCCGGCCTCTGCCTTGCTGCTGCTCTGCCCATCCTCACCCTTTTGGGCTCTGGAGTAAAACCCAGTACGCGTCCTGAGCCATCTCTGGGAAGGGACAGCCGGCTGCCCAAGTCACAACAGGAGGCACATGCTTTGCTCCATGTCCACACCTCTGTCCCCTGATTACCTTCTCATGGACACCTCTACCTATCAGAATATGAGGGGGTCAAGTACATGTGAAATGCCTCCAGAACATCACGTACTACTTCTGTCCTTAGCATCCCTATGGGCTGGACCGCACTCCCCTAGACAGTGTGGGAGGCCTCCCCTCCCACCCCGCAGCATGGGCCGTGCTTGGAGGTGGCCTCTGAAGAGGGGATCAAGTCGGAATGACACCATCCGGGTGGGCCTAACCCAAGCTGACAGGTGTTCCTTCTGAGAGAGGAAGTATGGGCCCAGAGGCACACTGGGGGCTGCGGGACAACCAGCAGAGGGGCCGAGTGGTCCTCACCCACCCAGAGGCCTTGGGAGGAGCCAGCCCCACCCGCTGGCTCCAGGCCAGGCCACCGTGCTTCAGGACTGAGATCAGAGGAACCTCTGTGGGGTTTTGCCCCAAAGCCTGAACTGAGGGATGCAGGCCCTGTCCCCAGGAGGCTGCAATAGACACCCCGCCCTGCCATCAGGGGCCCCTCCCAGTCCGGCAGAAGGCTCCGCAGAGCCTGCTGCGAGGCTGGGTCTCCCACCGACAGGACCGTGAGCCCGAGGGCTGGTGAGCCTGGGGCCAGGACTTTCTGCCCCAGGAGGGAGGAAGTCAGCACTGACCAGGTGCAGCTGAGGGAGGAAACAGAACAGGCTCCATCCTGAAAGCAGGATCCACCCTGGGCCAGACAGTAGACTGTGAGCTGTGCGCCCAGCATCTATGGAAACGACTGACCAACTGGAAAACCAGGTGCCAGGAAGGAAGAGCTGCAGGGCTCTCCATCGCCTAAGATAATAACCTAATTATCTGTGTGACTGAACAGAATCATACGTTCTAGTATGCTTACTGGGGTGTGACCAAGGCCTGTTGATAACTGTCCACTGTAAACTCCCTAGGCTTAAGGCATATGAATCACGGTGAACTTTGATTGTATCTTTCTTTTCCTTTGTTCAGACTAGTTTCAGGGAATCTGTGGAGGTGGGTTTGGGCACGTACACTTAGGGTATATAAGGTTTTCACAAAAACTGGTTGGGGTCCTTGGCCAAGAGGAGACTCTGCCTTGGGCCCGCTGGTGTAATAAACTACACTCCACTGACTGCATTGCCTTCTGAGTGAGTGTGTTTACCAGAACGTGTGGCTACAACACAGCAAAAGCGAGGAGGTGGCTTGGTTATTCTCTGTGTTATGCCCAAAGTCCGAGTCCCAAAAACTGAGAGAAATAAGACGTCCACAGCAATGCAAAAGCATAAAGGGGTTTATTGCTAGCTCAAGCTAGGGCTCCCCCGGCACCGACGCAGCGGCTATAGGGAGGGAGCCCCGAGTCTTCGGCTGCACTGCTTTTATAGGGAATTTAATCAGGTAAAAGGGTACAAGAGGGGGTGTTCAAGCAGGAGGACAACTGATTGGCCACTTTAGGGTATGTTTAAGTTGACAGATAACTGGTTGGTTACTTCCATCCATAGGATTTGTGTGTAGATTCTTGATTGGTTTTTACTTCCAAGGTAAATCACAAGCTCCTGAACGTAAAGTCAGAAGGTTTAGCCTAGTGACCGATTGGCTCGTGTACAGTGGGGCTAGGTTAGGTAATCTGAGGGTTGATTGGCTATGGGTAGTGGGCTTAGATTGGGTAACGTCCAAAGTTCTTTTGCCCGGGACCTTGCAGGATGGATTTCTTTTACAAGATAGAGTAGCTCAGGCCCTTCATCCTAGGGTGAGTGGGACCCTGCTAGGGGGTATTCTCCTGGAATCATGACCCAGGTTTACAAGAATTCAAAACCTAGGCCTGGTGCAACATGTTGAGCGTGCCATGGCTCCGGTCTGGTTCCCCAACACTCTGGTCTTCGTGACTGTGATTGAAAGTCACTTTTAACCTGGGCTTTTCAGTTTAAGCCACCACACTCCCTCTTTGCTTATTGTTCAGGGATGTGGAGTCCTGACTGGCACTGTAGTCCTATGATCTACACCTTCATGCCACTGAAGGACCATTTCCCAGGCTTACCCATGCTGTTTCTGTTAATGCTTGGTGTTTATCCTTCCAGACTATCCTGTAAGTATACAAATGTAGGGACATAATTAATGACAGGTGTAGAATCTAATATAGGCACAGTCACAGATATAGGGCCTTCCCTGGTGGCTCAGACGGTAAGGAAACTGCCTTTGATGCGGGAGACCCGGGTTCAGTCCCTGGGTCAGGAAGATCCCCTGGAGAAGGAAATGGCAATCCACCCCAATAGTCTTGCCTGGAGAATACTGCATGGACAGAGAAGCCCAGTGGGCTACAGTCCATGGGGTCACAAAGAGTTGGACACA
This sequence comes from Litocranius walleri, assembly GCA_006410535.1. Lineage (NCBI taxonomy): Eukaryota > Metazoa > Chordata > Mammalia > Artiodactyla > Bovidae > Litocranius > Litocranius walleri. Next base: position 1,941,799 of record SJYG01000467.1, on the reverse strand, counting down.
ACCGAGCAACTAACACATACAGACATAGAAACGAATGTCACTTTCTCTAAACAGCCAAATGCCAGGGGCCCAACTGCCCCCTGTGCACGCATGTCAGGAGGTGGCAGAGTGGAGGTCAAGACGGCCAAGGCTGCCCAGGTTCGCCGCCCAGCCCACCTGGGAGATTTTAGTTTCTGAGCCTCCACCTGCTTCCTTTTCGTGGGAACCACGGCCACACCTACTGCCCATGATTGTGAATGTCATATGAGATTACGTGCAAAAAAATAAACTTCTAGTGAGCACCGCCTGTGTTTCTTAATTATAGCGAAAGGCTTTTGTTCACAGAGCGTGTCAAAAGTGAGAAAGACGTCCATGGCAGGGGCATCACAGGTGGACTTCGAGCAGCAAGAAACAGAGACCAGCCCTCCTGAAGGTGAGGGTCCTCCTGACGGTGAGGGCCCTCCTGGGATTGAGGGTGAGGGTCCTCCTGGGGGTGAGGGTGAGGGCCCTCCTGGGGGTGAGGGTGAGGGCCCTCCTGGGGGTGAGGGCCCTCCTGGGGGTAAGGGTCCTCCTGAGGATGAGGGTGAGGGTCCTCCTGGGGGTGAGGGTGAGGGCCCTCCTGGGGGTGAGGGTGAGGGCCCTCCTGGGGGTGAGGGCCCTCCTGGGGGTAAGGGTCCTCCTGAGGATGAGGGTGAGGGTCCTCCTGGGGGTGAGGGTGAGGGCCCTCCTGGGGGTGAGGGTGAGGGCCCTCCTGGGGGTGAGGGCCCTCCTGGGGGTAAGGGTCCTCCTGAGGATGAGGGTGAGGGTCCTCCTGGGGGTGAGGGTGAGGGCCCTCCTGGGGGTGAGGGTGAGGGCCCTCCTGGGGGTGAGGGCCCTCCTGGGGGTAAGGGTCCTCCTGAGGATGAGGGTGAGGGTCCTCCTGGGGGTGAGGGTGAGGGCCCTCCTGGGGGTGAGGGTGAGGGCCCTCCTGGGGGTGAGGGCCCTCCTGGGGGTAAGGGTCCTCCTGAGGATGAGGGTGAGGGTCCTCCTGGGGGTGAGGGTGAGGGCCCTCCTGGGGGTGAGGGTGAGGGCCCTCCTGGGGGTGAGGGCCCTCCTGGGGGTAAGGGTCCTCCTGAGGATGAGGGTGAGGGTCCTCCTGGGGGTGAGGGTGAGGGCCCTCCTGGGGGTGAGGGTGAGGGCCCTCCTGGGGGTGAGGGCCCTCCTGGGGGTAAGGGTCCTCCTGAGGATGAGGGTGAGGGTCCTCCTGGGGGTGAGGTGGGTGAGGGCCCTCCTAGGGGTGAGGGTCCTCCTGGGGGTGAGGGTGAGGGTCCTCCTGGGGGTGAGGGTGAGGGTCCTCCTGGGGGTGAGGGTGGGGGCCCTCCTGGGGGTGAGGGTGAGGGCCCTCCTGGGCAGGACCAGACCAGGTGCCACAGGACGAGCAGGGAGACCGTCCTGGGGGCCTGGGGGTGCTACTGGCAGAGAAGAGGGTAAACTTCCATGTGTCTGGGAGGGGAAGCTGGTTCCCTGGGGCCAGAGGAAGGTCTCAAAGGAAAACAGAGAAGGGAGGGAGGGGAGACGGGGCTCCCCGCACACTACGGACCCGCTCCGGCCTGGCGGGATGCTTCTGTGTCCTCAGGGGGACCTCGGACACCAGCTCTGAACGGAGCCAGACTCTCTGGACCCCAGCCTGAGCGCAGGCTGCTCTCAAAGAGCCTTTTTTTTTTTTGCCTCAGAGCCACAGTGAGGATATTGATCAGAGCTGGCCCCGGGGGACGTTTTTGTGTTGGAGGGATGCCCTGGAGGGGGACTGCCCCCTTCCCTGGAGGCAGCATCAACTGAAAGGCGGGAAGTCACTGGCTAGTGGGCCTGGGGGTTCCCTGCCAGGACACACAGACGGCCTCCTGAAAATACGGGGGTCCAACAGGAGCAAAGGCCTTGGGGAGCCACCCCCTCCCCGCCAAACAGGGCTCTCCCTAAGCAGGCAGGCTGGAAAGTGGCTGTGACAGGGGGCACCGGGTCCTTACTTTGATAAAGATCTCTTGCAAATATTCCGCCTTTTTTTTTTTCTTTTTTTTTAATTTTGGCTGCACCTAGGGGCATGTGGGACCTTAGTCCTGAAACCAGGGCTCGAACCCACGACTCCTGCACTGGAACCAGAATCTTAACCCCTGGAATGCCAGGGAAGTCCCACGGTCCCTCATCTTTGGAACATGCAAGACCACAGTCAGTGCTACCCCCCAGCTTCCCTCTGCCAGAGGGCAGTAAAGCGCCGGTCGTGAGGACTGGCTGGGCTCGGCGCCTCACGCTGCCCAGTGGGAAACGCCTCCTTCGGTTGACCTCCAGCCACACACTGGCGCTCATGTTCCACCTCCGCCCTTCTCCTCTGAAAGGACTTTGAGCCGGAAAAATTCTTCTCTTTCCTGATTAGAGGTTTGCTTCCAAACAGTAAAAAGAAAGCCATAAAAGTAAAATCCATTCAGCAAATTAATTGGCATTGCCTAGAAAAATTAACAAGGAATATTGGAGATAGTACCTTCTCAACCTAGCAAAAAGGTTAAGACAAAGAAAGTGCCAGTGGAAACTGTCTTGTCATTGAGATGCCACAATGTATACATTTGCATCTTATTAATAGAGATTGCTTCCTGAAATGACTGTGGAACTTGAATATCAAGTGCAGGAGCCGTGCAGTCAAAACAGCAGCTGTGTGAGGAAGGCGGCTCGGGCAGAGGGGCCTGGGAGCTGCCTCTAACGGGCAACTGTTCCCTTCTACCCAGCAATAATGAGCTTCCTTATTCTGGGTCTGGGCCAGCTAAGCTGGTCTGTTCTGGATTAGGCTTGAAGTCAGGGACACAGAGACCTGATTAAGCAGAACGAAGACCTCGCCTGCTCCCTGGCAGGCTGCGGGCTCTGCCCCGGCTCCCTCGCCTGCCCCCGGGCGGGCTCTGCCCTGTCTTGGCTTGTGCTCACTCGGGCCCCTTCTTTAAACACTTGTCACTGCTTGGTGTCCAAAGTCGCTGCCCTTGTCCCGCCGTCCCGCGAGGGACTCCCCATCCACGTGCCCACTCAGCAGCCTCAGGGCCCCCCCACCCGACACTGGTCTCTGGCTTGCTGGGCGGCGCCATCCAGGCTGCAGCCGCCGGTCGGCCCCAAAGACTCACAGCTGAAGTGAGGCCAGCGGACCGTTCTGTCCACGGCCTCTCGGGATTCCAGCCTCCCCACCCTCAGGGCGACCTCCTGTATCTGGTCGCGTGACTTTCCAGTTTCCTATATTCATGGTATAGGCACTTGATTTACTCTAGGACAGATAATTTCCTCCATAGTCTGCCTTAAGTCAGCGGTCTATCTTTACAGTTGCTTGGTTAAAACAAAGACTCCACTTCTGGTTCAAGGCCCCAGGAAATCTGCACCAAGCTTTCTTCACGACACCCGTGCAGTTGAGTGTTACTGAAGAATAAGTCACACAAAAGGACAGACTGGCTCCACCTCAGCGCGAGCTGGCGATCTTGCTTGTTTCTTGAATGAACACCCTCCCCTGTTTTGCTCCAATACTATGTCTGTATCCTCTACTGTTTTCAAACCTCCTTCCTGTTCTGAAGGAGCTCTCACCACGAGAACTGAGGTCACAAAGCAGGGACTCCGTCTAGGCCCCACAGGAGGGCAGACGTTCACTTCGCTGCATCGACTGGGCTCAGAGTTTCATTGGTGCCTTATTACTATTCATCTGTGAGAGTTTCAAATCTAGCCCTTCTCTCCTGAGTATAGCAGCAGACCTCACCGACAACCCTAGGCCCGTTTATAGTCCACGGGCCCAGCCTCGTCTGAGCCCAAGGTCGCAGCGGCTCCACGAACGGAAGGGGCGTTAACTGGCCCTCCCCGACCTGCTCAGCTGCCTCTGACTCCACCACAGACGGAGGCAGCGGGTCCGGAGGGCGTGAAGAAGGAGGCCCAGGAGGGCGGCTGGTGCGCTGAACCCGCGGACCCTGGGGTGGAACTCCCTGCCTTCTATCCCCGGCATCCACTCAGCACAGAGGTGCTCCTGCCCCGGACCCCGTGCGCTGTGACAGGCCGGGGGTCAAGGCGGCCTGAGGGGATGCTGCGCCATCTCACATGGAGGCCACGAGTGTCTCTGACAGCTGCTCGGTGCCTACGAGCTCTGATGATGCTGCTGACCGGCAGGTGCCCTCAGCCAGGGCGCCAAGGCCCAGGCCACAGCCTGCCCGGCTGGAACAGACTGCTTCCCAGAGGCCCATCCCTGCCATGCCATAGCCCAGGTGCCGACGGGCGAAATATGTGGTGGGCTGACAACACGCGGGGGCAAGACAGCATTTCAGGTCTCCTCACTGCGGAACAAGCTGTTTTTGTAAAGCATGCTCAGTCATCTCCATGGAAACCAGGTCCTCAGCTGGGTCTCGGCTCACCAATGCTGCAGTGGAGCTTGGTTTCAACATCCTTTCGAAAACACGACTGGGGGTGTGCAGAAATGTGTGCATATGGATTTTCACACAAACACACATGCGCACACGTACACGCGTGCACACACGCACACACAGAGTCCTCCCAGTCCTTCTTCCTCAGGGCTTTTACAAAGCAGATCGACTGTTGCTCCGGAAACCGGTCCTGCTGCACCGTCTCCAGCAGCACAGTTTCTGCGGCGTTGAGGGCGGGCTTGCATCCAAGCAGGTTAACAAGAGACGGGTGGGCGCAGGGGTGAGACAAGACAGAGAATGGCCAGCGGGTGCAGGTGGTCACCGTCGATAAGCAGACTGAAACAAAAAGGACACGTTTCGGGAACCCAGCCGGTTTCAACCTCCAAGGACACTGTGTCTCCTGAACCATATTCCCTCGTCTCAAAAGCGTCCTCCCGTCACCCCTCAGCTCTGGACACCGTCCCCTGCTCACATACATGTGTGCACACACACGTGCACACACACACATGCACACACACACACCTACTTAGCACGTTGTCCCCTTGCTCACGTGACACATGCTCACACACACGTGCACACACACACACGTGCACACACACTCCACTCAGATCGCACACGTTCATTCGGCCTGTGCTACCGGCGCCTGAGAAGCGCTCGGATTGTGCAGAACTGGAAAGGGAAGGGACACGCCCGTGGAACACTGTAAAATGAACAGGAAAGAAGTACAGACTGGGTCTGCAGGTCCAGGCCGCGTCACAGAAAGGCCGCAGAGGAGGTGGTGCTCTTTCAGTGCTTCAGCGTCCTCGGTGAAAGCTGGCGGTGGTAAAAAAACACAGTGGTTTCAGGAAGCACTGGAAATGGCCGCGCAGCTGTGAGGCACAGGAGCACACGTCCTGCAGGGGCCTTCAGAAGAAGCCAGTCGTGGCGGCCGAGCCAGGCCCTAGGTCCCAGCGGCCATCGGTACCCGAGCTGAGAACCTGTGACAGGCACAGGGGGACAGGGCACAGTGCTGTCGGCCTGGAGGAAGCGTCAGCAGTTACCAGGAGCGAGAGAGGGAGAGGGCGGGAAGGCAGGTGGGAGCCGCTGAGGGGGAGCCTGTGCACCCAGATCCAGAGAGAGCTGGGTGCTCCTACAAGCGAGCTAGAAGACGCTGAGGTGCACAGGCAGGACACGGCCCACAGGGGCCACAAGCCCACGGGCTGCAGGCTGGGTCCGCTGAAGTGTTACTCTCATTTGAAAGCGACCTTGCTCATTAATGGCAGGGTCTGCTCACCTTCAGCTGGCTACAGAGTCACCATCCTACTGTTTCATAACCACAGACACACAAGCTTAACAGCATCATCCATCCCTAGAAAGCACATGAGGCTTTAAAGTCTGATTTAGTATCAAATTTTGAGAATCAAGAGGACTTCCCTGGTGGCTCAGACGATAAGGCTGTCCACTATGTGAGAGGCTTGGTTCCGATCGCTGGGTCAGGGAGATCCCCTGGAGAAGGGAGCACCAACCCACTCCAGTACTCTTGCTTGAGAAATCCCAAATACAGAGGAGCCTGGTAGCTTGCAGTCCATGGGGTTGCAAAGAGTCGGACTCGACTGGGTGACTTCGCTCACCTCACTTGGGAAACGTGAATCTGGTGCCAGGATGGAAGACGCCACGGAGGCTGGAAGAGGACTCACGTGTCGGGAGGGAAGCCTCACGCCAGCACCCCCGCCTGCCGTTCTCACCCCCGGGGGCAGAGCCTGGACTGTGGCGTTGCAGCCTCGGCCCTGGAAGGCCCAGGTGGAGGGCTTAGACCCCAGACTCACGGGCCCTGCACTTGTCTAATGATCAGCTTTGACCTCTCACCCCAGGCCTAGTCCTGAGGGTACATGGGGTGCCCGCTGTAAGGAGGGGCTTGCCGGGAGTGGGTCAGACCGAACGACACCCCTTTCTTGTCCACTACTCCATGTGCTTCAGGAAATCCAAAGGTGTGTACCACGCATGTGCAGCCTTCGAGAAGCTCATGGTCTAGGTAAGTGAGCAAGACGTAAACACACATGGCAGAAGCGGGATGGAGGAGTTCAGCGATGGCAGCGGCAGAAACAGCAGCGTCTTCAAACACGGCGTGGCCAGGTACCGAGGGAACCTAGACACGGGCATCTCTGCTAACTAACTGCTTACGTAATCTCAGACGGGCTGCTTGATCTCCTTGAAAATGACCTTTTCACTTACAACCTGAGAATTAAAATGATTATCATTTCTTTTCTCCCTGTAGTTGTGAGGATCTTCTGCCTCCCAGGGGGCTCAGATGGTAAGGCGTCTGCCTGCAATGCGGGAGACCTGGGTTCGATCCCTGGGTTGGAAAGATCCCCTGGAGAAAGAAATGGCAACCCAGTCCAGAACTCTTGCCTGGAAAATCCCATGGATGGAGGAGCCTGGTAGGTACAGTCCATGGGGTTGCAAAGAGTCGGACACGACTGAGCGATAAATAGACAGAATAAAACTGTAGAGTGTAAGGGGTCTTCACAGCGTCCAACCATCTCCCCAACTTCCAGGTGACAGAGATTGAGATGTGAGCTCTATGAGCTATTTTCCAGGGTTACTGTGTGCTCATTCAGTCGTGTCCGACTCTGTGACCTCATGGACTGTAGCCTGCCAGGCTCCTCTGTCCATGGGATTCCCCAGGCAAGAATACTGGAGTGGATTGCCGTTTCCTGTTCCACCAGGGTTGTCAAGCTGGCACAATAATTGACATTATAAACTTATCTTTTACTACACACACTCCTCCTTGAAAGCCTGTGTCTAGGCCCCACTCCAGGCTCTGTGGACGGAGCTTGCACATGGAGGATCTCAGATCTTATGACCACCAAAAAGTCACATGGAGAAGACAGACGCTGAACACAGAAGTGCAAGTGCAATGAGGGTTGCAGACAGGACCCCCACGATGCCAGGAGAGACCATGCTGAGGTCAGAGAGGCTCCTGAGGTAGCACCGAGGTAGCACCAAGGCAGCACATACATGACTTTGGAGAAACCGAGGCTAGAACATGCCGTTTGAAGTGAAGGTCAATGTTCATTCTGCAAAAGCACCTTTTAGACTTTGGACTTAACCTCCACCCATACTACTGCTAAGTTGCTTCAGTCATGTCCGACTCTGCGTGACCCCATAGACGGCAACCCACCAGGCTCCCCCGTCCCTGGGATTCTCCGGGCAAGAACACTGGAGTGGGTTGCCATTTCCTTCTCCAGTGCATGANCATACTACTGCTAAGTTGCTTCAGTCATGTCCGACTCTGCGTGACCCCATAGACGGCAACCCACCAGGCTCCCCCGTCCCTGGGATTCTCCGGGCAAGAACACTGGAGTGGGTTGCCATTTCCTTCTCCAGTGCATGAAGATGAAAAGAAAAAGCGAAGTCGCTCAGTCGTGTCTGACTCTTAGCGACCTCATGGACTGTAGCCTACCAGGCTTTTTCGTCCATGGGATTTTCCAGGCAACAGTACTGGAGTGGGATGCCATTGCCTTCTCCAAACCTCCACCCATAAACAACCACAAAACTACACACAATATATATGAATAATGACTTTCATGCACTAGATGACGGGCAAAGGATGACTGATTTCTGAGATGTGGGAAGATGTGGCTTTCCATCTGGAGGTAATTTCAGGACCTCAGCACCAGCAGACGGGGCTGACAGAGCCCGGGAGCCGTGCTGCTGGGGAGATAGAGATAGCACTGGGGCCAGGGACATCTGCTTGGACCAGGAGACCAGCACTGGGGCCAGGAGAGGACAGGGAGGCCAGCAGCTCAGTCGCTCAGTCGTGTCCGACTCTTTGCAACCCCATGGACTGCAGCATGCCAGGGCTCCCTGTCCATCACCAACTCCCGGAGTCCACCCAAACCCATGTACACTGAGCTGGTGATGCCATCCAACCATCTCATCCTGTCGTCCCCTTCTCCTCCTGCCCTCAGTCTTTCCCAGCATTAGGGTCTTTTCAAATGAGTCAACTCTTCACATCAGGTGGCCAAAGTATTGGAGTTTCAGCTTCAAAATCAGTCCTTCCAATGAACACCCAGGACTGATTTCCTTCAGGATGGACTGGTTGGATCTCCTTGCAGTCCAAGGGACTCTCAAGAGTCTTCTCCAACACCACAGTTCAAAAGCATCAATTCTTCAGTGCTCAGCTCTCTTCATAGTCCAACTCTCACATCCATATATGACCACTGGAAAAACCATAACCTTGACTAGACGTAACTTTGTTGGCAAAGTAATGTCTCTGCTTTGAATATGTTGTCTAGGTTGGTCATAACTCTCCTTCCAAGGAGTAAGTGTCTTTTAATTTCATGGCTGCAATCACCATCTGCAGTGATTTGGGAGCCCCCCACAATAAAGTCTGCCACTGTGTCCACTGTTTCCCCATCTATTTGGCATGAAGTGATGGGACCAGATGCCATGATCTTAGTTTTCTGAATGTTGAGCTTTAAGCCAACTTTTTCACTCTCCTCTTTCACTTTCATCAAGAGGCTCTTCAGTTCTTCACTTTCTGCCATAAGGGTGGTGTCATCTGCATATCTGAGGTTACTGATATTTCTCCCGGCAATCTTAATTCCAGCTTGTGCTTCCTCCAGCCCAGCGTTTCTCATGATGTACTCTGCATAGAAGTTAAATAAGCAGGGTGACAATATACAGCCTTGACGTACTCCTTTTCCTATTTGGGACCAGTCTGTTGTCCAGTTCTAACTGTTGCTTCCTAATTTGTATACAGGTTTCTCAAGAGGAAGGTCAGGTGGTCTGGTATTCCCATCTCTCTCAGAATTTTCCACAATTTATTGTGATCCACACAGTCAAAGGCTTTAGCATAGTCAATAAAGCAGAAATAGATGTTTTCCTGGAACTCTCTTGCTTTTTCCATGATCCAGCGGATGTTGGCAATTGATCTCTGGTTCCTCTGCCTTTTCTAAAACCAGCTTGAACATCAGGAAGTTCATGGTTCACATATTTCTAAAGACTGGCTTAGAGAATTTTGAGCATTATTTTACTAGCGTGTGAGATGAGTGCAATTGTGCAGTAGTTTGAGCATTCTTTGGCATTGCCTTTCTTTGGGATTGGAATGAAAACTGACCTTTTCCAGTCTTGTGGCAACTGCTGAGTTTTCCAAATTTGCTAACATATTGAGTGTGGCACTTTCACAGCATCATCTTTTAGAATTTGAAATAGCTCAACTGGAATTCTATCACCTCCACTAGCCTTGTTCATAGTGATGCTTCCCACCTGACTTCACATTCCAGGATGTCTGGCTCTAGGTGAGTGGGAGAGATCACACCTTCATGATTATCTGGGTCATGAAGCTATTTTTTGTACAGTTCTTCTGTGTATTCTTGCCACCTCTTCTTAATATCTTCTGCTTTTGTTAGGTCCCTATCATTTCTGTCCTTTATCGAGCCCATCTTTGCATGAAATGTTCCCTTGGTATCTCTAATTTTCTTGAAGAGATCTCTAGTTTTTCCCATTCTATTGTTTTCCTCTATTTATTTGCATTGATCACTGAGGAAGGCTTTCTTATCTCTCCTTGCTATTCTTTGCAACTCTGCATTCAAATGGGTATATCTTTCCTTTTCTCCTTTGCTTTTCGCTTCCCTTCTTTTTACATCTATTTATGAGGCCTCCTCAAACAGCCATTTTGCTTTTTTGCATTTCTTTTCCATGGGAATGGTCTTGATCCCTGTCTCCTGTACAACGTCATGAACCTCCATCCATAGTCCTTCAGGCACTCTGTCTATCAGATCTAGGCCCTTAAATCTATTCCTCACTTCCACTGTATAATCATAAGGGATTTGATTTAGGTCATACATGAATGGTCTAGTGATTTTCCCCACTTTCTTCAATTTAAGTCAGAATTTGGCAATAAGGAGTTCATGATCTGAGCCACAGTTTGCTCTCGGTCTTGTTTTTTCTGACTGTATAGAGCTTCTCCATCTTTGGCTGCAAAGGATATAATCAGTGTGATTTCCGTGTTGACCATCTGGTGATGTCCATGTGTCGAGTCTTCTCTTGTGTTGTTGGAAGAGGGTGTTTGCTATGACCAGTGTATTCTCTTGGCAGAACTCTTTTAGCCTTTGCCCTGCTTCATTCTGCATTCCAAGGCGAAATTTGCCTGTTACTCCAGGTGTTTCTTGACTTCCTACTTTTGCATTCCAGTCCCCTATAATGAAAAGAACATCTTTTTTGGGTGTTAGTTGTAGCAGGTCTTATAGGTCTTCATAGAATCGTTTAACTTCAGCTTCTTCAGCATTACTGGTTTGGGCATAGACTTGGATTACCGTGATATTGGATGGTTTGCCTCGGAAACGAACAGAGATCATTCTGTTGTTTTTGAGATTGCATCCAGGTACTGCATTTCAGACTCTTTTGTTGACTATGATGGCTACTCCATTTCTTTTAAGGGATTCCTGCCCGCGGTAGTAGATATAATGGTCATCTGAGTTAAATTCATCCGTTCCAGTCCATCTTAGTTCGCTGATTCTTAGAATGTCGATATTCAGTCTTGCCATCTCCTTTCGACCACTTCCAATTTGCTTTGATTCATGGGAATGTTACTCTCAAGAAAACTGAAATGGCCATGATAATACTGGAAAATGTATAAACAAAGAAAGGTCAAAGAAAAGTATTTATATAGGCATGAAAAATCAAGAACACATACTGCTTCTGAACATGTATGCCCCCACTAACAGAGATTCAAAACATACGCAGCAAAACCTGCCAGTCTGAGAGGAGGCATCCTCAGTCATACGTGGGGACAGAGTTACTCTTTTCCCAGGAACTGATGGACTACGCAGACACAAAATCAACAGGGATGCAGAAGGCCTAGACAGCGCTATCGACTAAAACGGCCTAATTGACATTTACACTCTATTTGACAAATTCGAATATTCACGATTTCCAAGTGTCCATATAACCTTCAGCAAGAGAGACTGGAATTAGGTTATAAAATAACTAATAAGTTAACAGAATCAAAGTGTTACAGTATTAGTTCTCTGAAAAAATGGGGCCAGATTAAAAATCACTAAACAACAATTCAGAGAGCACACAGAACGAAAGTGCGGTGAGGCCTCAGCACATGGGCGGTGGATGTGTCGCCCAGTAAAGCTCATGCCAGATGCCCAGCCCAGGGCCGGGAGGCCACGGCTCACCGCACCCCCCACCCCCCGCCGCCCCGCTCATACGCCGCCTCTATTTCTCTACAGAAATGCCACCCACAAGCATGCAAAAATCGCCACCACGTGACTCCATACTCAGCACCTTAAGCAGCTTCAGGTGCTTGGGGTTCAGGGGAGACGTGACCTTGGGGATGACCGGACCTCCTGGAGATGACCCGGCAGGACTCCAGCGCCTGGGATGTGAGGAATCTGCTCAGAGTCTCCAGCTCAGGACCCTGCAGGACAGCACCAGTGTGGAGCCGAGTAGGATCCAGCTGACAGGTAAACGCAGACCCCTTTTCTACCCGGAAAGACCTAAGAGACTAAGACTCAGACGTGTCAGCTAGGACTAACATTCGAGCGTCGTTTCCATAGATCTAAAGATTATTCCAATTTGATTTTCATACTTAAAACTTCAGTAGATAATATTGAAGAATATAAAATACACAAGAATAATACTATACCTACCATGAACTCATCACCCAACTTAAGAAGTAAAACCCTGTCAGCATAGTTAGTCCTGACCACAACCCCTGTGTGACTCACCTCCCAAAGGAGTGGCTGTCACCCTGGGCCACGGCACGAGGCTGCTCAAGCGAGCACGAGTGCCGCCGCACTGTCACACAGAGTGTGCGGAATCTGGCTGCTCGCCCTTAAAAGCCCACAAACAGGCTAAGCTGGCGGGGTGAAAGTTTGCTTTATTTCAGATGCTGGCAACGGGGGGAGAGGGAGGGCAGACATATGTCCAAAGACTGACTGCCCCACTGACAACAGGGTGAGAGCTTTTACACACAGAGTTGGGGGGCTACAGGCAGAAACAGCACGGTCATCTCGACACTCTTCTTCAAATTGGTCATCGGTAGTTTCAAAAGTCTAACCTAATTAGACTAATTAGTTAGCCTAATTAACTCTTTCATGCACTGGAGAAGGAAATGGCAACCCACTCCAGTGTTCTTGCCTGGAGAATCCCAGAGACAGTGGGCCCCCGTCTATGGGGTCACTCAGAGTCGGACACGACTGAAGCGACTTAGCAGCAGCAGCAGCAGCAGCCTAATTAAGATGGTGGTGGTGGTTTAGTCACTAAGTCAATGTCCAACTCTTGCAACTCTGTGGACTGTAGCCCACCAGGCTCCTCTGTCCATGGGATTCTCTGGGCAAGGTTACTGGAGTGGGTTGCCATTTCCTTCTCCAGGGGACCTTTCTGACCCAAGGATTGAACTGGTATCTCCTGCATTGTAGGCAGATTCTTTACCAATTGAGCCACCAGGGAAGCCCGATCTAGTGAGACCTCACTGAGCAATTGTCAGAGTGGCCCACATCGAGGACGTGGATGTCACCAAATGCTGGTGGCGTGTGGAGAAGCAGGAACTTGCATTCTCTTCTGGTGGGAATGCAGAATGCTGCAGAAGCTTGTTGGTTTCTTACAAAGCTCAACAAACACTAACCATATGATCCAATATCACAATCATGGTACTTACTCAAGATAAAAATTTATGCACACAAAATATCTGAACACAATCGCAGCTTGATGTTTATTCACAATTGCCCCAAACTCGGAGGAAGCCACAATGTCCTTTGGAAGGTGAATGGGCCATCCAAACAATGGGATAGTTCAGTTCAGTTCAGTCGCTCAGTCGTGTCCGACTCTTTGCGACCCTATGAATCGCAGCACACCAGGCCTCCCTGTCCATCACCAACTCCCAGAGTTCACTCAAACTCATGTCCATCGGGTCAGTGATGCCATCCAGCCATCTCATCTTCGATCGTCCCCTTCTCCTCCTGCCCCAATCCCTCCCAGCATCAGAGTCTTTTCCAGTGAGTCAACTCTTCACATGAGGTGGCCAAAGTATTGGAGTTTCAGCCTCAGCATCAGTCCTTCCAATGGACACCCAAGACTGATCTCCTTTAGGAGGGACTGGGTGGATCTCCTTGCAGTCCAAGGCACTCTCAAGAGTCTTCTCCAACACCACAGTTCAAAAGCATCAATTCTTCAGTGCTCAGCTTTCTTCACAGTCCAACTCTCACATCCATACATGACCACAGGAAAAACCATAGCCTGACTAGACGGAACTTTGTTGGCAAAGGAACGTCTTTGCTTTTGAATATGCTGTCTAGGTTGGTGATAACTTTCCTTCCAAGGAGTGTCTTTTAATTTCATAGCTGCAACCACCTGCAGTGATTTTGGAGCCCCCCCCCCCCCCCGCCAAAATAAAGTCAGCCACTGTTTCCACTGTTTACCCATCTATTTCCTATGAAGTGATGGGACCAGATGTTATGATCTTCGTTTTCTGAATGTTGAGCTTCAAGCCAACTTTTTCACTCTCCTCTTTCACTTTCATCAAGAGGCTTTTTAGTTCCTCTTCACTTTCTGCCATAAGGGTGATGTCATCTGCATATTTGAGGTTATTAATGTTTCTCCTTGCAATGTTGATTCCAGCTTGTGTTTCTTCCAGTCCAGCGTTTCTCATGATGTACTCTGCATAGAAGTTCAATAAGCAGGGTGACAATATACAGCCTTGACGGACTCCTTTTCCTATTTGGGATAGTACCCAGCACTAAAAAGAAATGAGCTGTCAAGAGAGGAGCCAGTCTGAAAAGACTGCCTACTGTATGATTCCTACTCTGTGACTTTCTGGAAAAGGTGGAGCTATGGAGACAGCAAGACCAGTGGTTGCCAGGGTGTGGGTGGAGGGGATCATGGAGGATTTTCAGGGAGGTGCAAACACTCTGTGTCACCACAGTGATGAGTGCATGTCATGTCCATTCGTACAAGCCCACAGAACGGACACCAGAGAGACCCCCCGGCTTGTCATGGCCTTGGGGTGCCTACAGCGTGCCAGCAAAGGGGCCCCGAGGGACGGCGGGCAGCCTGAGGGGCTGCATGTGTGAGGGAACGGGGTACTTTCCTCTCACTTTCGCCGTTAATCTAAAAGCTAGAATAAAATATCAATTACGTGTTTCTAAAACATTCTAACGTCAGCCCGGGCCCACGGGGAACTCCAAGGCCACAGCCCAGCAACCGCCCCGGACGCGGCCTGCACAGCTCCGAGCCCCACAGGCGCCCTGCAAAGTCGCGTGGCCTGCTCTCCAGCAACCCAGGGCCCGCAGGCCGCATCACCCTCGGGTGTTCAGGCCCCGCGTCCCCGCTTCCAGAGCGGGCGGAGGCTCGGCCTCGCGGCTCCCACCGGCAGCGCTCACAGCACCGGCTCTGCTAGAGAACGCGGCGACTGGCACCACTGACCGCTGTTACCCTAACCCTAACCCTGAGGGTTGCTTAAGTGAGTCGCTTTGTGAAGTCACATGTTCCTCTGGGGAACTGATTATTTCTGAGGCAGGAAGGAGCCCCGCAAGACGAGCCCCCACATCGTATCGTTCCTCATAGGACGTTCTGGAAAAAACTAACATGCACAAATCTAGCTCTAGCAAAACCAGTCCAGCTTGGAAAGACGTCAGAGGAGCCTTTGTCTAGTTATGGTGGGTGGAAGCATCTGCCGAGTCGTGCAGGAGGCATCCAGAGGGAGCGACTGTGAGTGGGGGTCGTGATATTTAATTTTGATAGAGATTAGGGTCATGTGAGAGTCTGTGTTTGTCAAACATCAGATGTTCATCTAAGTTCTTTAATATTTAAATACATTTAAAGTTTTTAATACTTCATTGATTATATAGAACTATTATCTCAAAAAAACCCCAATAAGTCACTCAGTCGTGTCCAACTCTTTCAACCCCCTGGACTGCAGCACACCAGGCCTGCCTGTCCATCACTATTTCCTGGAGTAATCATCTCATCCTCTGTCATCCCCTTCTCCTCTTGCCTTCAATCTTTCCCAGCACCAGGGTCTTTTTAAATGAGTGGGCTCTTCACATCAGGTGGCCAAAGTATTGGAGTTTCACCATCAGCATCAGTCCTTCCAATGAACACCCAGGACTGATCTCCTTTAGGATGGACTGGTTGGATCTCCTTGCAGTCCAAGGGACTTTCAAGTCTTCTCCAACACCACAGTTTGAAAGCATCAGTTCTTTGGTGCTCAGCCTTCTTCATAGTCCAACTCTCACATCCATACATGACTACTGGAAAAACCATAGCTTTGACTAGACAGACCTTTGTCAACAAAATGATGTCTCTGCTTTTTAATACACTGCCTAGGTTGGTCATAACTTTTCTTCCAAGGAGCAAGTGTCTTTTAATTTCATGACTGCAGTCACCATCTACAGTTGTTTTGGAGCCAAGAAAATAAAGTCTCTCACTGCTTAATATGGCCCACAACATCTACTGCTCACCCAACAAATACCAACTTGTTTTCTATTACTGTACATAGTTTTGAATTTTGTATAACTAATTAAAGATATTTTAATAACCTATTCTTAGAGCACTTTTGGAGAAGGCAATGGCACCCCACTCCAATACCCTTGCCTGGAAAATCCCATGAACAGAGGAGCCTAGAAGGCTGCAGCCCATGGGGTCACTGAGGGTCAGACACGATTGAGCTACTTCACTTTCACTTTTCATTTTCAAGCACTGGAGAAGGAAATGGCAACCCACTCCAGTGTTCTTGCCTGGAGAATCCCAGGGATGGGGGAGCCTGGTGGGCTGCCGTCTGTGGGGTCGCACAGAGTTGGACACGACTGAAGTGACTTAGCAGCAGCACAGCACTTTAGGTTTATAGAAAATATTTGGGCAAGAATCTGCTTCTGTGTACCACCTCTGTCCCTCCACGCATATTGCATCGGTGTGGGATGTTACTCACAGGGGCTGAAGCAGCACTGATGCGGCGTTACCGATGGGAAGGCTCTGCTCCACTTCCTGCTCATCCCACCCCCTCACCTGCTGCTGCTGCTGCTGCTAAGGACACTTCAGTCGTGTCCGACTCTGTGTGACCCCGTAGACAGCAGCCCACCAGTCTCCCTCATCCCTGGGACTCTCCAGGCAAGAACACTGGAGTGGGTTGCCATTTCTTTCACCAGTGCATGAAAGTGAAAAGTGAAAGTGAAGTTGCTCAGTTGTGCTGACTCTTAGGGACCCCATGGAGTACAGCATACCAGGCTCCTCCACCCATGGGATTTTCCAGGCAAGAGTACTGGAGTAGGGTGCCATTGCCTTCTCTGCCCCATCACCCTAGGCCCCTACAAATAACTGACTGATTCTTTTACTATCTCTGTGATTTGGCCTTTCCCAGAATGTCACACTGTTGAAATCTTGCAGTAGCCATCAGACGGGCTTCTTTTGCATTGTAACAGGCTTTTACACTCCCCCATGACTTCTCAAGGCTGGATCGCCCATGTGTCTTTGTTTCTGTTCCTGATTGTATCCCATCGCACAGGTGCACCAGTTGTATCCATTCACACACTGAAGACACTTAAGTAAAGCTACTATAAGCACTGGTGGGCAGGATTCTGGCTGGACATAAGCTTTCACCTTATTTGGGTAAATACCTGGGAGCCAGGAAGACCATCTTCCGCACCATCCGCGTCCCCAGCAGCAGCACGCAGGCTCTGCTGCCCCCAGCCTTGCCAGCACTGCTGGCGTCAGTGTTCGGGTCCTGGGCCTGCTAACGAGAGAGCAGTGACTTCACGCTGCTGCTTCCATCTGAAATCCCCTGATAACATATGATGAGCACTTTTTCATACATGGACTCACCATCTGTATAGCTTGTTTAGTGAGGTGTCTGTTCCCACCGTTTGCCTATTTTAAAATTGGGTTGTTTGTTCATTGTTGAGTTCTTTGTGTGTTTTGGAAACAAGCCTTTTATCATATGTGTGTACTGAAGTGACTTTCTCACAGTCTGTGCTTCATCTTGTCATTCCCATAACAGTGTCTTTGCAGAACACAGCTGCTGTTCTGTATTTTAATAAAGTCAGCTTTCCTTTCACGGGCTGAAAGCACCGTCACCAAACTCAAGGTCACCCACATTTCCTCATGTTCCACTGGGGTAGTTTTTTTAATAAAAGGTTTAAGGTCTGGATTCTTTTTCTGTAGTGTGAATGCCCAGTGGTTCGAGCACCGTTTGTTGAAAAGACCACTCCTCTTCTGCTGAGTCACCTCCACTCCCTCGCCAGAGACTGTGGGTGCAGCTGCCTGCATCCCTCTCTGGGTGGCTATCAGTCAGCTGGCCTCTGCTTTCTCTGACTCTCACAGTCGGGCAGGGCCAGACTCTGACTCTTTTCAGAGTTGTGCTGGCTGCCCTAGGTCCGTACCTCTCCACAGGCACTGTGGGGTCAGTTGGCAACAGCCACAAAATGGCCTGCTGGGATTCTGACTGATGTGAGTATGCTGAATCCCTGGCAACTGGGAAGGTGACCTGATTCAGAAATGGGGCCTTTGCCAGTGTAACCAAGTCAAGGTGATGTGGACAGTGTGGGCTGTGATCCCACTCGAGGCTGACCTGACTAGCGCAGAAATCTGGGCACAGGACAGGTGTGTGAGAGGGAGATCATGCACAGATGCCCAGGGCGGGGTGGGGGGCCCTGAGGAGGGAGTAGAAGGGAATTAGTCGTGTCACCCCAGGCCAGGGATGCCGTGGATCCCAGGAGACACAAGGACCGGAACTCACAGACTGGGCTTGGAAGGAGGGTGGCCCGCCAACACTCTGAGTGCAGACCTTCAGCTTCCAGGACTGTGAAAGGACACACTTCTGCTGTTTTAAGACATCCAGTGTGTGCTGCTTAGTTACAGCAGACCTAGGAAGCTAACATCCCTGGAGAAGGGAACGGCTACCCACTCCAGTATTCTTGCCTGGAGAGTCCCATGGACAGAGGAGCCTGGCGGGTTATAGTACATAGAGTTGCAAAGAGTCAGACGCGGCTGAGCGGCTGAGCACAGGAAGCTGACGCATTCGGGACGGTGTTGAAGGATGCTGTACATCCGGTCAGGAAGAATGACGCCTGAACAACATTAGACTTTCCTACCAAGGAATATTGGCTCAGTCTCATTTAGATAAGCCTTGATTTCTCTCATGAGTATTTTGTAGTTCTCCTTATATGCGTCTTACATTTTATACACACACACACATGCACTGTATTTGCACTTAAGCATTTAATTTGGGGTTAATGTGAGCGGTGGTGTCTTTACTCTCCAGTCCTTCTGTGCGAGTGAAGGACAGCAGCTGACTTGTGCATGCTGACAGTGTATTCTGCAACCTTGCTACAATTGTCTGTCCCTTCCATGAGTCTTTTATCAAGTCTTTGAGATTTTTTATGTAGACAGTCATGCCATCTGTGAACAAAGTTTATTTTTTCCTTCCAGTCCTCATACATTTCCTTCCATTATTTCTTTCTCCATTAATCTTACATTGGGTAGGCTTCCAGTATAATGTTGACTACGACCTGGGGGATAGGATATCTATGCCTTGTTCCTAATGAACAATTTTTAATTTTAATAAATCATTTTATATGCTTTCTTTTCCTCTCGCCACTCACCGTATCAATTACAATTCTTTTTTTTAATGGTTAATGGTAGATTTGGTGAAGAAATCTTCATCTAAACGAAGCTCATAATGTTCCTCTTTCATTATCTCCTAGAACTTTAAGCTTTAGATTTTGCATTTAGGGCCAAGATTATTTATTTTGAGAAAATTCTTTTAAGAGATCTGGGTTGAAGTTCTTTACACAGATGTTCATATAGGTATTAATATCCAATTGTCTGGTACTAGTTTTTGAAAGACTCTTCTCTCTCCATTGGTTTTCCTTTGCACCTTTGTCAAAATGTATTTGTCTGTATATGTGTGGGTCTATTCTGCCTCTCTGTTCTGCTCCACTGATATTTGTATGTGTTGGTTACAATACAAAACAGCCTTGCTGCAGTCTTATGGGAAGTCTTGAAAGGCAAGTCATGTTCACATGTGAATTCTCAACTCTATTCTACTTCAAAGTTGCTGTGACTGTTGCTGGTTCCTTTCAGCTTCATAAAACTTTCAGAATCAAGACAGCAGCTTCAACAAAAGGCCTGCAAGGATTTTTGATTGGGACTGCATCCACTCTAGATCAGTTTTGGGAAAATTAACATCTTAACAATTCAAGATCTAAACACGGTAAATGCCTCGTGTGTGTGTGTGTGTGTGCGCTAACTCACTTCAGTCCTGTCCAACTCTTTGTGACCCGTGGACTGTAGCCCAGCAGGCTCCCCCGTCCCTGGGATTCTCCAGGCAAGAACTCTGGAGTGGGTTCCATGCCCTCCTCCAGGGGATCTTCCTGACCCAGGGATCAAGCCCATGCCTCTTGTGCCCCGTGCATGGACGGGCAGGCTCTTTACCACTGTGCCACTTGGGAAGCCCCTCATCTGCTTAGTTTCCTTTAATTCCTCTCAAAAGTGTTCTGTAGCTTTTGGTGTACTGGTCTTAAAGATCTTTTGACAGATTTGTCCCTGTTTCATATTTTTTATTTTATATGATATCTTAAAATTTTAATTTTTTACTGCTTATTTTTAGTACTCAAAAATATAACTGCTTTTAGTATACTGACACTATATACTATAACTTTTCTAAACTCATTTATTCTAATAGATTTGGGAGATACAGGTTTTATTGGCACGTCTACATTGACTATTATGTTGTCTGCAAATGAAAATAATTTGACTTCTTTTCTAATCTGGGCGATCCTGAATAAGAAAGGTGACATTAGGTATCCTTGCCTTATTCTTGCTCTTAGAGGGAAATTATTCAGTCTTTCTCCTTTAAATATGTCATTAACTATAGGTTTGTTGTAAATGCTTTTATCTGTCTGTGAAGTTCCCTTCTATTAGTTTACTGATAATTTTTATTAGGACAGAAGTAGGATTTTGTCACATGTTTTTCCTGAAACAGCTAAATGATAATGTGATTATTCGTTTTTACTTTGTTAATATGGTTAATATGAATTACAGGAACTGATTTCCCAGGGTTGAGCCAAACTTGCATTTCCAGGTAAACCCTACTTATCACTTTGCTTGGATAATTACTTACAAGTATATATTCTGTTTGTGACTGCTTTGGGATTGATAGCACAGTTTAATACATCACTATTCACCCTCAAGTGGCATTATTCCATTTCACCTGTAGTGTAAGAACCTTAACAGCCAGCCTTGCTTGGCTAAGTGAGCAGAGCCCTAGAGGACAGAAGGATATGTTGCTGCTGGGAAGCGGCTGTAAAATATAGAAAGAAAACAAAAATACAGCGATTTTTCAGTGAAAGCACCATGTTTTCTCCACGCATCAGCAAGTTTCCGGCTTTAGCTTTCTGTGTAGCGTCTTGAAAAGACACTTGGTTTTCAGGATGAAAGGAAGAGTAGGAGGATGTACTTGTCTCTCAGATGTAAGGCCAGTTGCTTCTAGTTTCACTCTGCTGGCTGGCTGGACCCCCTGCCTCCGTTTTGAGCCACAAAGACAGAAACTAGCACTGCACTCTGAGGTGCTGGGGCGTCATCACTTCAGACCCCTGGAAACTGAAGTTGTGTTGGCGACATAGCACCCTGGGAGGCCTGGAGCTGTGACGACGACTGCGGTGGTGTCTGGGCAGGGGGCAGATTGTAACAGGGCCGATGGCTCTGTTGCAGAGCATGGAATGCAGGGAACAGTAGGGGATGGACTTGGTGCCTCTAGGGGCTCGGGCGTCCCCAGAAAGAGCTCAGGGTTCCTGACGGGCTAGGTCTGAGTTCCTTCCACGCCCTGTAACTCAAGCTCTAATTTGTTTCTTCCCAGGAGGCACTCGGTCACTACGGAGTGTCCGCCTGAGGACAGGTTCAGCACCACTGTCCCAGGTGACGTCTGAGGGTTACACCAACCACTGGTCTCACAGCAAGTAAACTTCTGAAGATGGAAAATTACGCTTGCTCATCTAAACAAAGTAAAGTTCTGTGGACAAGTGACATGAAAGTGGTTTTTGTTCATCTGAACTGCATTCTAGGTTCCCATCTCCATGGGCTCAGAGACCTCACAGGTATAACATACCAGTGTTGACCAGCCCCTGTGCCTAACTCAGGGCAGGCCTGTGATAAATGCTGATGGTCACCTCGGTCTATATGGTTGTGCTCCGGCTGTTTACTTTTCATCCAGTTGTCAACCTCTGTCTCTTAACTGGTACAGACCATTCACACATCATGTGATTGTCGATACACTGGATTAAATCCACCATCCTGCTGCTTTCTATTTGTTCTGTTTTCCTCTGCTGCTTTCCCTCAGGTTATCTGAGCATTTGTTAACCATTTCACTTTCTGAGTTGGTTTGTATTTATACCATATGTGTATATATGTACATATACCTCTATACGTATGAACACACGCCTGTATCATACATAAAGGCACACGGTGTATTACGCATGAAATAGACGGGGAAACAGTGGGAATAGAGGCATACAGTGTATTACTCATGAGATAGATGGGAAAACAGTGGAAACAGTGAGAGACTTCATTTCGGGGGCTCCAAAATCACTGCAGATGGTGGTTGCAGCCATGAAATTAAAAGACGTTTACTCCTTGGAAAGACTAGATAGCATATTCAAAAGCAGAGACATTACTTTGCCAACAAAGGTCTGTCTAGTCAAGGCTATGGTTTTTCCTGTGGTCATGTATGGATGTGAGAAAGCTGAGCACCAAAGAATTGATGCTTTTGAACTGTAGTGTGGAGAAGACTCTTGAGAATCCCTTGGACTACAAGGAGATCCAACCAGTCCATTCTGAAGGAGATCAGCCCTGGGATTTCTTTTGAAGGACTGATGCTAAAGCTGAAACTCCAGGACTTTGGCCACCTCATGCGAAGAGTTGACTCATTGAAAAAGACTCTGATGCTGGGAGGGATTGGGGGCAGGAGGAGAAGGGAACAACAGAGGATGAGATGGCTGGATGGCATCACTGACTCGATGGACGTGAGTTTGAGTGAACTCTGGGAGTTGGTGATGGACAGGGAGGCCTGGCGTGCTGCGATTCATGGGGTCGCAAAGAGGTGGACACGACTCAGTGACTGAACTGAACTGAACTGAACGTATGTATACATATATATTTTTAACTGATTGCCTTCGGGTAATTCTATGAGGTGATGGAAGGGTGGGGGAATAATTGTGAAACATGTAACTGTATCAAATCAGTACACTCTACACCTTAAACTTACACCATGTTGTGTGCTGATTTTACATTTATCGACCTGGAAAATAGGAATTGGGGACAGGCAACAGTGCTGTCAGCCCCTGGGCACTGGGCAAAGCTCCCTGCAGCTTGCGGGAAGGGGCAAGAGCAGAAGTGACGCCGGGGTGCAGCAGAGACGCGCACTGGGTCCACCCTGTACCAGGCAGACAGGGCCACCTCAGAGCCAAGAGGAATGCCTGCCCATGACCGAGGGGCCAGCGCCTCTCCACGGCCAAGGCACGGCTTGACCAGAGCAACAGAACCCCCGTTCACCCCCAAACCCTGTCAGCACAGGGTGCATGGCACACAGGCTGCAAGAGACAGGCCAGCTGAGGGTAAAGCATGAGGACGCAGCAGGCCCCAGGAAACGCATCCAAGCCAGCCCTCACCCTGAACACCCAGACTGCTAGAGGAAGGTGAATTGCTGCTGAGCCCTGAGCGTCACCATAGCAACAACACCTCCAAATCCAGCCCAGCACATAATTAGATTTGCTCAGACCCTTGGCTAGCAGACAGAGAGGTGAGAAAACTTTCAGGTCCATAAACTATTTACTTCTGTATCTACCATACTACCCGAGATGTCCAGATTTCACCAAGATTCCACAAGGGAGATGAAACATCTGGCAAAATACACTTTGAGGAGCCAAAGTAGTTATGAGAGCCAGACTCGGCTGTGAGACAGATGCCAGTGCTATCAGAGAGGAGGCTAGGGTGACTGTGATCAACATGTTAGAAACTATGATGAAAAAATGGGTAACGTGCATGATCAGACGGGCAATTTCAGCAAAGAGAAACTGAAAGAAACAAGGGAAGAGGCTAGAAGCGAAAAATAAATGACAGAAGAGGAATTGCAGTAACAGGAGCATCAGAGGAAGGAACCAAGGAAGGGAAAAGGGAGGAAGCAAGGGACGCAAAGGTAGACCAGCAGAAATTTCTCAAACTGAAGCAAAAAGACAAAAGCCATCGCGCGCTGGAGGCGGGCAGGAGCTGCAGGCGCGCTCCCTGTGGAAGGCCGTGTTGCACAGCTGGAGTCCCGTGTGGGACGAGTGGGCAGAGCAGGAGGAATACCTGGTGTAACAGCACTGGAGGCTCTCCAAGTGAGTGGCAGACACCGAGCCACACGCTCGAGAACCTCAGAGAACACCAAGAGAGCTGAACACGAAAGAAACGAACGAGCAAATGCATTCCAAGGCAGGGCACACCGAGCTCCTGGAACAAGAGACAAGGGAATCTTCACTAGAGCCTGCCAGGGGCCGGAGAGCCACGGGAGGCGCAGCCGTGGCGCACCGTGACCCGGAATCAGCTCAGGGCAGAAGGCGGCGCGAGACCCCTTTAAAGGAGGAAAGGGAGGAAATTCTGTCGACCCATAAATCCAGTTAAAGTATTATTTAAACTTGAAGGATCAGTAGAGACTTTGCTGACAGCAATAAAAAAGGGGCAGTGAAACTTTATTTCCATTAGACTTAGAATACAAGAAAAGTAAAAGGCAGTTTCTCAGGTACACATAATACGGTATCAGACAAAAATTAGATCTACAGAAAGAAATAAAGAACACAGAGAATGGAATCGTTGAAGGTAGATTAAAATTTTTTTTGCCCTATTTCAGTTGTTCTAATAACAACGGACTGTTTAAAGCAAAATGAGAACAAGGGGAAAAGGGATGGAGTGAGAATTTAAGGATAAACCTGGTCAGCGGGTCTTTATGCTAATGTGAAAGGCACCGTATTACTTGAATAAAGGGCTCCAATTAATTAAAGGCATATACTATATACCCTAAGGCAATGAGTTAAAAAATACATATGTAAACATATGCATATATGCACGATACTTACATCATACGCCTACATGTATACGCATGTGTTCAGATGCATGGATGTATACATACAAATACACACATGTATACATGCAAATCAACTCAGAGACTGAAATGGTGAACAAACACTCAAATAGCCTGAAGGAACGCAGGAGAGGGAAAAACAGAGCAAATAGAAGACAGTGAGATGGATTTAATCCAGTGTATTAATGATCACATTACGTGTGAATGGTCTGTACACGCCAGCAAAGAGTCAGAGGTTTACAGCCTGAGTGAAAAGTGTACAAAAAGGCCCAGTGCACTGCTGTGTGTCAGAAACCAACTTTAAAGACGAAGACACAGCTTAGAATGGAACAGTCTGCGAAAAGATGACTCTACTAACTGTAATCGAAACACAGCTGGAGTGGGTCCGGGGACACCAGGCAGCGCGGTCTGCGGGAGTGCCACCAGCAGGGCGCAGGGGCGCTTGTGCGGGGAGGGGCCTGCTCCCCAGGGAGGCAGGACACCTGTGTGCACTCAGCCAGCCCCGGAGCAAACACGCGAAGCAGAAGCTGCTGGGAGAGTGAGGCTACGCAGAGCTGTCCACAGTCTCAGACTTTATTCCTTTCCAGTAACTGACGGAACAGGAAAGCTGAGTATCGGTGAAGGTGTTCCTGGATCTTCTGAACACGACCGTCAGCGAGCACACCTAAACGATTTTCAGAGACTCCTCCACCCAGCAAATGGAGAACACGCCTCACACGCCATGGGACTTCCATCAAGACAGACCAGTTTTTAGCATAAAACAAACCATGACAAACCTGAAGGTAAGAGTCAAAAGACGAGTGAGCTGAGACCACAAGAGAATTAAACTAGAATCAGTAACAGGAAGATACCTAGAAAACCCACCCAAAATACATGCTGCAGAAGCGAGAAATTTTCCTTACCAGAAATATACAACCAATGAGTGTAAAAAAAAAAAAATGAGGGGATTAAAACCATTATCAGAACATCACAAGAATAAAAGATCCAGGCAAGTTCAGCCAATGAATGGTACCGAACCGATTGGTAAAATACAATCGAGAAACAAGAGGTTTGCGTAGTGTGGATGTTCTTCTATCCAAAAGGTGCTGGTTTATAACAGAAAAAGTAGTGCTTTCACCTTCTCAACTGGGCTTCTGTCATGGAAGGAGACACAGCGGTGCTGTCATACGTTATCACCGTGCAAATCTTCCCCAAAATTCATCACCTGAGCTTAACCTCGAGAAGAAGAAAACAAACCCAAAATAAGGGCTATTCTTCACTCCCTGACCAGCACTGGTCAAGAGGCAGGGTCGCCAGAAACAAGCCCAAGGGAGGAACTGTCACTTATGGGGAAAAAAAGAGAAATGGCAACTCAAGACAAGGCGAGGGTCTTGGCCGGACCCTGGGACAGTGGACACAGCGAAGTCCACTTGAGGTTCTGTTCACATGTTAATTCTCAAGTGTGAGATGGTAACAGACTGAGAGCTGTGTGAGGAGCATGTGTTATCTCCACAAGGGCTCTGTACTCTACAATACTCTCAAAATAAAAAGTTTAAGGAAAGAAGACAGAAAAAAAAGAAAAGGTAAAAACCCACAAGCGCCACATGGGAACAGACAGCGACACAGCATGGCCACACACGTGCACAGCCACTCAGTCTTGCCTGGCCCCTCGTGACTCTGGACCACAGCCCGCCAGGCTCTTCTGTCCTAGGGTTTCCCAGGCAGGAATACGAGAGTGGGTCTCCATTTCCTTCTCCATAATGTGGGTACATGAACCTAAACAGAGTCATGTTTTTATTTAGTATTAGTGATGACTCACCAATTAAGAGACAGTGCTGGTCACCCTGAACAAAAAGCAAGACCAACTTACAAGCTGTTTAGAAAAAATGCATATTAAAACACAGATGAAAAGACAAGAGTGGAAGAGTGTTTGCTATGCCAATATTAATCTTACAAAATACAGTGAAAGTGCTAATATTCAAGACAAAGAATATTGCCAGGGAAATGGAGAGACATGTTGTAAAGATGAAACAGATGGTAAATTCATCAAGATGACATGATGACTTTAACATGCATGCACCTACTACATGAAATTAGAAGACGCTCACTCCTTGGAAGAAAAGTTATGACCAACCTAGACAGCATATTCAAAAGCAGACATTACTTTGCCAACAAAGGTCCGTCTAGTCAAGGCTATGGGTTTTCCTGTGGTCATGTATGGATGTGAGAGTTGGACTGTGAAGAAGGCTGAGCACTGAAGAATTGATGCTTTTGAACTGTGGTGTTGGAGAAGACTCTTGAGAGTCCCTTGGACTGCAAGGAGATCCAGCCAGTCCATTCTGAAGGAGATCAACCCTGGGATTTCTTTGGAAGGAATGATGCTAAAGCTGAAACTCCAGTACTTTGGCCACCTCATGCGAAGAGCTGACTCATTGGGAAAGACTGTGAGGCTGGAAGGGATTGGGGGCAGGAGGAGAAGGGGATGACCGAGGATGAGATGGCTGGATGGCATCACTGACTCAATGGACACGAGCCTGAGTGAACTCCGGGAGATGGTGATGGACAGGGAGGCCTGGTGTGCTGCAATTCACGGGGTCGCAAAGAGTCGGACACGACTGAGCGACTGAACTGAACTGAATACATAAGTGAAGCAAAAGGCAAAGGAGAAAAGGAAAGCTACTCCCATTTGAATGCAGAGTTTCAAAGAATAGCAAGGAGAGATAAGAAAGTCGTCTTCAGTGATCAGTTCAAAGAAAGAAAGGAAAACAATAGAATGGGAAAGACTATAGAGATCTCTTCAAGAAAATTAGAGATATCAAGGAAATATTTCATGCAAAGATGAGCACAATAAAGGACAGAAATAGTATGGACCTAACAGAAGCAGAAGACTTTAAGAGGTGGCAAGAATACACGGAAGAACTGTACAAAAAAGATTTTCACAGCTCAGATAATCACAATGGTGTGATCACTTACCTTAGAGGCAGACATCCTGGAATGCGAAGTCCAGTGGACCTTAGGAAGCATAAGTACGAACAAGTTAGTGGAGGTGATAGAATTCCAGTTGAGCTATTTCAAATTCTAAAAGATGATGCTGTGAAAGTGCTTCACTCAATATGCCAGAAAATTTGGAAAACTCAGCAGTGGCCACAGGACTGGAAAAGGTCAGTTTTCATTCCAATCCCAAGAAAAGGCAATGCCAAAGAATGCTCAAACTGCCGCACAATTGCACTCATCTCACACGCTAGTAAAGTAATGCTCAAAATTCTCCACGTCAGGCTTCAACAGTACATGAACTCTCAACTTCCAGATGTTCAAGCTGGTTTTAGAAAAGGCAAAGGAACCAGAGATCAAATTGCCAACATCCGTTGGATCATTGAAAAAGCAAGAGTTTCAGAAAAACATCTATTTCTGCTTTATTGACTATGCCAAAGCCTTTGACTGTGTGGATCACAATAAACTGTGGAAAATTCTGAAAGAGATGGGAATACCAGACCACCTGAACTGCCTCCTGAGAAACCTGTATGCAGGTCAGGAAGCAACAGTTAGAACCGGACATGGAACAACAGACTGGTTCCAAATAGGAAAAGGAGTACGTCAAGACTGTATATTGTCACCCTCCTTATTTAACTTCTATGCAGAGTACATCATGAGAAACGCTGGGCTGGAGGAAGCACAAGCTGGAATCAAGATTGCTAGGAGAAATATCAATAACCTCAGATATGCAGATGACACCACCCTTATGGCAGAATTCGAAAAAGAACTAAAGAGCCTCTTGATGAAAGTGAAAGAAGAGAGTGAAAAAGTTGGCTTTAAAGCTCAGCATTCAGAAAACTAAGATCATGGCATCTGGTCCCATCACTTCATGGCAAATAGATGGAGAAACAGTGGCTACAGTGAGAGACTTTATTTTCTGGGCTCCAGAATCACTGCAGATGGTGACTGCAGCCAGGAAATTAGAAGATGTTTGCTCCTTTGAAGAAAAGATATGACCAAAGTAGACCAAACATTAGACCACATATTGGAGAAGGAAATGGCAGCCCACTCCAGTGTTCTTGCCTTGAGAATCCCAGGGATGGCGGAGCCTGGTGGGCTGTCGTCTGTGGGGTAACACAGAGTCGGACACGACTGAAGCGACTTAGCAGCAGCAGCAGCAGACCACATATTAAAAAGAAGAGACACTACTTTGCCAACAAAAGTCCGTCTAGTCAAGGCTATGGTTTTTCCAGTGGTCATTTATGGATGAGAGAGTTGGACCATAAAGAAAGCTGAGCGCCAAAGAATTGATGCTTTTGAACTGTGGTGTTGGAGAAGACTCTTGAGAGTCCCTTGGCCTGCAAAGAGATCCAACCAGTCCATCCTAAAGGAAATCAGTCCTGAATATTCATTGGAAGCACTGATGCTGAAGCTGAAACTCTAATACTTTGGCCACCTAATGAGAAGAACTTACTCACTGGAAAAGACCCTGATGCCGGGAAAGATTGAAGGCGGGAAGAGAAAAGGACAACAGAGGATGAGATGGTTGGATGGCACCACCAACTCACCGGACTTGAGTTTTGAGTTTCCAGGAGTTGGTGATGGACAGGGAGGCCTGGCGTGCTGCAGTCCATGGGGTTGCAGAGTGGGACAGGACTGACTGACTGAACTGAACTGATGCGCCCAATAATATATTTTCAAAATAAAAGAAACAAAAACAGTCAAAACAGAAAGGTTATATAGATAGCTACCAAGCTGTCGCTAGAAGTCTCAATATTCATCTGTAAAGAACAGAACAAGGAGACACGAAATCAGTAGGTAGCAAGATGAGCTGAATATGCTATCGAACAATGTGGCCTAGCGCAGATCAATAGAATGCTGCGCGTAGCGGCAGAATCGCATCCGGTTCAGATGCTCGGGGAACATTCAGTTTGATAACCCTTTTGTCAGGTTCTAAATCTAAAAAGAAAATAAATCAGTCTGAGAATATTTGTTGACAATATAATTTAGAAATGAGTTATAAAAATATATGTAAAATATACAAATATATGAAAATCAAACAACATAATTCTAAGTAACCCATGTGTCACAGAAAGAAAAGCACAAGGGTAACTAGAAAATATATTGAAAATGAGAACACAGCATACAAAAATCTGTGCTATCTAGTTAAAATAAGGCTACGTGGAAGTTTCTGTCTTTACATGCTTATAATTGACCTAAAGTTGCATAAATTAAGTTTTTACACTGGAAAGAGAAGATCAAGATACCCAGAGGACACTAACTGAAGGGAAGAAAGGGAAGAATGGAAATCCTCAGACTGCACAGACATTAAACGTCATAATGACTCATCATGAACAATTTCATGCCAAAAAGTTTGGTGATTTCAGTGAAATAGATGAATTTTTGGAAGGACAAAAAGAACGAATCATATATATTTATATATTTTTATATATTTCATATATTTATAAAATTTGAATAGTCCTACATCTATTAAATGTATTAAATCTACAAAAAAAAATTCCCACAAACAAAATGTGAAACCGAGACAGCTTCACTGAAGAATTTTTTCCACATAAGTGTGAAATAATACAAATACTACTCAAATTCTTTGTTAAAATAGACCAGGGAGAACATTTATCCAATTTATCTCTAAAGCCAACATTACAATATCACGACCACAAAATTGTTAAAAAAAAAAAAAACTATAGAAAGATATTCTCCATTAAATGGAAACAAAATATCACCCAATGCAGTGCAGCAAACACACAGAGAAACAGTGCGCCAAGTGGGGATTTGCCTGGGTGATGCAAACGGGAGGCCTGAACCCCAAGCTCCGGAACCCAGAGTGGAAGCTCCTTGCCAAAGGGTGCCCCCCCACAAGACGTTCTGACACGCAGGTGGTCCCCGCGGACGAAAGCCATCACACAGGGGCAGAGTCGCAGGTCACCGTGCCAACCAGGGAGCCAGAGGTAGGAGGGCCAGCCTGGCGGGGGTCTCCACCTGCCGACTGGGGACTGGGGTTCCTTCCACCCTTGGTCCCTGGGGGCTCCCAGACCAGCTCCTGCCGGGGTCCTGGAGAGCAGGGGCATGGGCACCTCACCCCCACCCCGGCCTGCTTCCTGGACAGGAAGCCTCTCAGGCCTGAAGCTGCCCGCTGCCCTCGGGGCAGGGAGGGGGTGTGTGCACTTCAGGCAGGGAGCGAAGCTTCCGAGGGCAGCGGGCAGCTTCAGGCCTGCGAGGCTTCCTGTCCAGGAAGCAGGCCCGGTGGGGGTGAGGTGCCCATGCCCCCGCTCTCCAGGACTGGAGCTTCATCCTCCCCTCACCCAGACCCCGCGCCTCCCTCAACCTGCCGGTGGTCCCAGGCTTCCTTACTTCCCGGACAGTAACTCCAAGTCGTCCAGAGTGACCCTCTCCCACGCCGGGTCCCTGGTGGAAAGCAATCTGCATCGGAGACAAGTGAGAATAACCTCAGGGGCAAGCAGCGGCAGCTGTCAGTCACCCACTCGCAGTTAGCTTCATTAGCAAAAGTGTCAGAAGCGTTAAAATTACGGCATTAGGTCCAGTTATCATGTCGCAGCAGTTGGGGAGGTTGTCGAGGGGATATTCATTAGCTCAAAGAATTTAGGGGCTCCTTCCTTGCACATTACTTCGGGAGGCGTTACTTTCTCTTCCCCCGAGGATTAAACACTCCCTTCCAGTCTCTGTCTGTAGGCAGCACCAGCCGGCCGCCTGCTCCCTGGACTCCCCTGGGCCGGGGCGGGCCGTGCGGAGCTCGGGTGAGGGCGTGAGGCTGCCAGGCACCAGCTCGGCAGCCGTGTCCCCACCGGTGTCCTGGATCCTGGGCGGGGGTCAGACAGCACCTGGGCTGGGATGGCCTGAGCTCCAGCGGGTCTGTGGCATTGCAGTGTCTAAGCCGAGTGCCCGTGGTCGGTCAGCTGGTGGACGGGAGCATCAAGGAGGACAGGGTGGGGAAGCAGGGGCCACGGTGGGAGAACAAGGCCCGACTCAAGGCCTCAAGGACCCTGCGACAGTTGACTCTGTGACAGTGAATGCAACCCCATGGATCTATCTATGTTCTATGGGAGAGTGAGGAGTCTAAGAATGTATTAAGAATTCCCATGAACTTAGGCAAAGGTGGTTCCTTAAACATGGTGACAAATAGCCCCCAGAACCAGCTCTAAACAGTCAGTCAGCACAGGCTGGGCGCTCAGGGACACCTTCTCTGGGACAAGCACTCTCTGGAGTTTCCGAGCAGAGAGCAGCTGCAGGCCTCACATAAACCCATGGCCTGCTGTGTCCTCGCAGAGCCTTGCTAACCATCTTGGGCTGGTGAGGTGGGCCCCAAGGCAGGAAGTTTTCAAAATTCAATTTTAGATTGTTTTCCTCCTGGAGAAACTTCTGGCTCCTTGATAAAGTTGCACCATAATCTATCAGTTCAGTTCAGTCCAGTCGCTCAGTCGTGTCCGATCTTCACGACCCCATGAACCGCAGCACGCCCGGCCTCCCTGTCCATCACCATCTCCCGGAGTTCACTCAGACTCACATTCATCGAGTCAGTGATGCCATCCAGCCATCTCATCCTCGGTCATCCCCTTCTCCTCCTGCCCCCACTCCCTCCCAGCATCAGAGTCTTTTCCAGTGAGTCAGCTCTTCGCATGAGGTGGCCAAAGTACTGGAGTTTCAGCTTTAGCATCATTCATTCCAAAGAAATCCCAGGGCTGATCTCCTTTAGAATGGACTGGTTGGATCTCCTTGCAGTCCAAGGGACTCTCAAGAGTCTTCTCCAACACCACAGTTCAAAAGCATCAATTCTTTGGCGCTCAGCCTTCTTCACAGTCCAACTCTCACATCCATACATGACCCCCGAAAAACCATAGCCTTGACTAGACAGACCTTCGTCAGCAAAATAATGTCTCTGCTCTTGAATATACTATCTAGGTTCTTCATAACTTTTCTTCCAAGGAGTAAGCATCTTTTAATTTCATGTCTGCAGTCACCATCTGCAGTGATTTGGGAGCCCTCCAAAATAAAGTCTGACACTGTTCCCACTGTTTCCCCATCTATTTCCCATGAAGTGATGGGACCGGATGCCATGATCTTCGTTTTCTGAATGTTGAGCTTTAAGCCAACTTTTTCACTCTCCTCTTTCACTTTCATCGAGAGGCTCTTTAGTTCCTCTTCACTTTCTGCCATAAGGGTGGTGTCATCTGCATATCTGAGGTTATTGATATTTCTCCCAGCAATCTTGATTCCAGCTTGTGCTTCTTCCAGTCCAGTGTTTCTCATGATGCACAAGTTTACAAGTATTTTAAAAAAACAGGAATCAAAACACCAAGTATTTAATAGCCAGCTGCTTAGTGGATGTGCAGGGGGTTTCTACGCTCCAAGTCCAGGATAGCCCACATCAGACACTGTGCCCAGTCCAACCTGCTCTCATCAGTTCTCCTTCTCTAAAATACCGAATTTCTTTACATTATTTGTTCTAGAGTATAGTTCAATTGTCAGCCCATCAAATGGAAAAGACAAAAACACAGAATTTAAAGTTCATTTTAAGTCCAGTGAAAGGCACTTCTAACTTCTGAATTATGCTATCTGAAGCCATCATGTTTGGGATAATTTGTTAGAGCAGAGGTAGAAATGAACACAGCTACAAAAGGCAGTTACAGAAAGCTTTCTTTGAAGAGCAGATTAAACAAAGATTCGATTTGTAACTAAATAAAGATAAAATGTTTTCTTCAGAAAGCATTCAAAATGCATCCTGGAATAGACCTCACAAGGGAGGTGAAGAAGCTTTATCCGCCTTTTTTTTTTTTTTGGCTGATCTCCTTTAGAATGGACTGGTTGGATCTCCTTGCAGTCCAAGGGACTCTCAAGAGTCTTCTCCAACACCACAGTTCAAAAGCATCAATTCTTTGGCGCTCAGCCTTCTTCACAGTCCAACTCTCACATCCATACATGACCCCCGAAAAACCATAGCCTTGACTAGACAGACCTTCGTCAGCAAAATAATGTCTCTGCTCTTGAATATACTATCTAGGTTCTTCATAACTTTTCTTCCAAGGAGTAAGCATCTTTTAATTTCATGTCTGCAGTCACCATCTGCAGTGATTTGGGAGCCCTCCAAAATAAAGTCTGACACTGTTCCCACTGTTTCCCCATCTATTTCCCATGAAGTGATGGGACCGGATGCCATGATCTTCGTTTTCTGAATGTTGAGCTTTAAGCCAACTTTTTCACTCTCCTCTTTCACTTTCATCGAGAGGCTCTTTAGTTCCTCTTCACTT
Organism: Litocranius walleri; assembly: GCA_006410535.1. Classification (NCBI taxonomy): domain Eukaryota; kingdom Metazoa; phylum Chordata; class Mammalia; order Artiodactyla; family Bovidae; genus Litocranius; species Litocranius walleri. The sequence goes on along the minus strand of SJYG01000467.1, from coordinate 1,908,080 downwards.
TCTGCCATAAGGGTGGTGTCATCTGCATATCTGAGGTTATTGATATTTCTCCCAGCAATCTTGATTCCAGCTTGTGCTTCTTCCAGTCCAGTGTTTCTCATGATGCACAAGTTTACAAGTATTTTAAAAAAACAGGAATCAAAACACCAAGTATTTAATAGCCAGCTGCTTAGTGGATGTGCAGGGGGTTTCTACGCTCCAAGTCCAGGATAGCCCACATCAGACACTGTGCCCAGTCCAACCTGCTCTCATCAGTTCTCCTTCTCTAAAATACCGAATTTCTTTACATTATTTGTTCTAGAGTATAGTTCAATTGTCAGCCCATCAAATGGAAAAGACAAAAACACAGAATTTAAAGTTCATTTTAAGTCCAGTGAAAGGCACTTCTAACTTCTGAATTATGCTATCTGAAGCCATCATGTTTGGGATAATTTGTTAGAGCAGAGGTAGAAATGAACACAGCTACAAAAGGCAGTTACAGAAAGCTTTCTTTGAAGAGCAGATTAAACAAAGATTCGATTTGTAACTAAATAAAGATAAAATGTTTTCTTCAGAAAGCATTCAAAATGCATCCTGGAATAGACCTCACAAGGGAGGTGAAGAAGCTTTATCCGCCTTTTTTTTTTTTTAAATAAATGTGCTCAAATCTGATTTAGATGATTCAATTATCAAATAAATCAAATATGAGTTTTCAAATTTAGAAAATAGCCAATATATTATATAACTATATATATGTCTATATATAACTAGACACTCCCAGGTAGCCTTAAAAAGTGAACAGGCTAGAAACACAGCCGCGCAGGCTGGAGCCTCTGCCGGCCTGGCTGTGTGCGGGGGAGCGGCCTCACTGCCAGCTGCTGTCCAGAGGAGCTTCCTGGGGGCGGCCACCTCGCAGCTCCCCCAGGTCTCCCAGATCCAACAGTCGCTTGTGACCTGGCTAAAGCTCTGCTTTAACTGCACCATCCGAGTGCCCCCCGGGCACCTCAGAAGACAGATCACTTTATAAATTCTTAAAAGCACAGGTGGAGATATCAGCATGATCATATGACATTATTCAGTCAGTTAAGAGCGCTTGGGGGAAAATAACATGAAATAAATCTTCATCGTAAGAGCATCTTTCATTCCCAACACGTGATTATCTGTCACTGAATCATCAGTTTTATTTCTGTGTGTGGCTAAGACTCATTTTTTTCTAATAAAAGCAAAGTGCGGCGTGAGGCGAACGAGTCTGTTTCCGTAGAAACAAGGCCTTCTGTCCTGCTCTGCATAACCCCCACTGCAGCCCACCAGGACTGCGGAGCCCTCGCAGGGTGAGTCCCGCCTGAGTGCTCCCTATTCCCCCCGCCTCCTGGAGCAGCTCTGACCTCGGGGTGCAGCGTGCAGAGGGGCCCTGGCAGCCCGCTGTCCCGCCGCTGCTGCTGAGGCCCCAGAGTCAGGGGGAAGGCCTGCCCGGTGGGTCTGGCCAGGGTGGACAGTCAGGGCTGGCTGCTTTACATGGTCCCGGTGGGCGGAGCTTGAAGAGAAAGGGGTGCAGGGCCGTGGGCACCCCAGAAGGACTGAGGCCAGCACCTGCGTGCTGCTCGCAGCCAGCTCTCTGCTCTCAGCCCCGCGGGGCAACCTCAACCTTCGTCCTGCTGCAGCCACACTCAGGGTGGCCTTTGGAGGGGCTGGTGGGGAAGACGCTCCCAGTGAGCAGAGCTCCAAAGGGCACAGGGGTCACCCAGTCTGCAGGAAAGAGAAGGGACCTCAGCACAGAAGTGGAGGACGTTATGGACTGCTAGGAAGGGCTGAGCCCGCTTGGTAGTGACCCTGGAGAAGATGGGGGTACTGAGGACAAGCAGGTCTTGGGCCGAGGCACGTGGTGGGCAAATGGGGCAGCTGTGATGGGAGACCTCCTGACCAGGGGACACTGGATGCCCAGGCCCACCGATGTGCTTCTGCTGAACAGAGGCTGCAGCAGGGCTGGGGCAGCTGAGGGCTGAGAGCAGGCCCCGGGGTCCCCGCTGCCACACTGGTACTCTGCCTGGCATTCACCCTGCTGGCACGCGGGCCCAGCTCTGAGTGAGACCCAGTGACTGAGCACAGGGAGCCTCCAGATGCCCGCCAGCACTGGGACCCAGCGGAACAGCCTGAGCTGTCTGCCTGGCCCTGCTGCCTGCCCGGCCTCAGCTGCAATGCTTCCCAAACCTGCCTGCCCAGCCTCAGCCACAACGCTTCCCAAACCCCTGGGGAGCATGTGGCTCATGCCGAGGGTCACACACGCACTGTTTCACACTAAGACGCTTACTTTCCAATGAAGCTGGCGACCACTGGGCCCCCTGATGCACGCACCCCGCCACTCAGAAACCACCAGGTGAGCAGCTGAAGCAGGGGCCCACCCAGAGGGCGTCTTCCTGAGGGGGTGCCCCAGGAGGCAGAGCATGTTTGGCATCACAGCCTCTCGCAGGCCCTGAGCCCCAGTGGGCAGCGTGCAGGCACCCAGGAGCCAAGTGCCAGGTAGAGTGCAGGTGCCCAGGAGCCGAGTGCCAGGTAAGGTGCAGGCGCCCAGGAGCCGAGGGGCAGGCAGAGCGGCTCCCAGAACTGCAGGACTGGGGGCCCAGCAGCCCGGGCCTCTCAAAGGCTGGGCTTCTCCAGGGACAGAGCGAGAATCCCACTGGCCTGTTTCCAAGACTACCACCAGGCGCCTGGGGCCTTGTTTTCAGGGACCCATGTGTCCTGTCAGGTGTTGGCAAGGCTACGGCTGCCTGCCCATGAGGCGTTGCCCGGGGACCCACTGGGATGCTTCCAGGAGGCACCGCTCTGCCCAGTTGTGGTAGAAACAGGGAAGGGCAAGAACTGAGTGCAGGAGCAAGGTTTGGCAGGGGGCGGCGGGGGACAGGAGCCCATGCCAGGCCGGGCGCCCAGGCCCTCCCACCATCCTCCAGGGTCAGGGTCCCTCCAGTCAGAGGACCACTGGGCGCAGCCAAGCTCCTCCCAGAACTCACAGGACAGAATGGGTCTCTGATGGCAGGAGTGACTTGGGTTTTGGCAGGAGGGCATGGAGAGGGTGGAGAAAGGGCAGAGCTGGGGTCTCCAGGGTAGACGGGGGAGGGGAGGCAGGGAGGGACAGGCGCTCCCCCTCCTTGGCCTCCTCCTCCCCTTCCCCAAGTCCTCAGCATGTGGGAAGACACCGCCTTAACATCCACAGCGAGAGATGGAGACACGTGAGCCAACTCAGAGCCGTGGGCGCAGAGCTGCAGCCCAGGCGGCGCAGTCGGTGAGGGCCTGGCACGTGGACGCGGGCCCCAGGCCCACCAGCTGCCAGGTGGGCGTCTGGCCAGTGGCTCAGCCTCCCTGGGAACTGCACCCCTTAGCAGGAGAATGTGAGCAATGAGACCAGCCGCGGACAGTTCCTCTGCGGTGAAGATCAGAAGGGAGATGCGTGAGCACGTCTGAGTGTGAGAATGTTAGTCGCTCAGTCCTGTCCAGCTGTTTGAGAGCCCGTGGGCTGCAGCCCTCCAGGCTCCCCTGTCCTTGCAATTCTCCAGCCGAGAGCACTGATGTGAGTAGCTGTTCTCTTCTCCGGGGGATCCTTCCAGCCCAGGCCTCAAATGGAGGTCTCCACACTGCAGGCAGATTCTTTACCATCTGAGCCAATTCCATTCTAGAATATGCTCCTTCCCTTCCCAGCCCCAGGCACTCCAAGTTTTAAAAGCCTTGGGAGTTTCCTGTTGAAACCACCTTGAATCTGAGAGCCAAAAAAAGAAGAAGACATTCCAGTGACTTACTGGGTGGGTGGGAGAGAGACTGAGAATACCTGAGGAGGTTTCTGCGCGTGGGAGGCGATTTCAAGTGCCCAGCAGGGAACAGGATCTTCCAGTCTCATGGTACTGTGTGTCTGCTATTTTTAAAATTCTAGCTGGTATATAACTAGAGAAAAGTTTAAATTGAAACAAGGAAAACATAGGTTAAGGAGAAAACAAAATCACCTTATGTAAGAGCAGAGCAAGACTCTGGAGAAGATCCCTGAGCTTGGGAAGTTCCTGCTGCAGAACATCTGTAAAAAGAGAAAAAGGCCGTTTTCTTGGAGCCGGAGGAGGCTGCACGAGCAGGCGCCGTCCACACCTATGCTGGGGACACCGGGAGCAAAGGAGAAGCTCGCTGGAGCAGCACAGTGATTCCACTGTTTACAGACTTTTCTGACTCGTTTAGATGAGTTCTCAGCTTTGCCTTTGAGATAACTTACAGATTAAAGGCGATTTCTAGCTTGGACTTGGGCTGGGGGGAGAGACTGCGTCTTGATGCTGACCAAGCAGTTCCAAGACAGCGTGCAGAAGGGCCCAGCTGCCCATTGGGCCTCGTCCCCTAAAGGCTGGGCTCCGCAGAGCAGCAGGGAGCCCCTCACCCTGTGAGCACCCTCCCCCATCGTCTCTGCCTTAGGATCCGAGTGGCGTGATGCTAAACCCTTCTGTAGTTTCTATAGAAACCACGGGCTCTGGGGCTTCTCCAGGGGCCCTGGGGCCATGGAGGCTCGCAGAGCTGATTTTTCATGCCTCAGAACTCACCTTGGGTGCAGAGAGGTCTCTGACAGTTTCCTGGGCGGCTTCCTGGGTACCTTTTGCTCCATCCATCAGGACACGCACAATGTCTTGGCCCCTCTGGCTGCACCAGTGGCGGGAGAGTGAGGGTAGGACATGCTTCCTGCAGCTGCACGGGCTTACATGACTTCCTGAAGGCATCACACAGTCCTCAGGGTGAAATGAGGCCGCCACGACAACCAGGTGGCAGCCAGGAGGATGGAAGTTCTGGTCCACAGACCCGAGGACAAGAACTAAGGAGCCTCCTGGAGAGCTGTGCTGGGTCCCCAGAGCACCGAGGTTCACCGATACATGGACACTCAGGTGCTCAGATCAGTCCAGCTCAGTCAGTCAAGCCCAGCTCTTTGCAACTCCATGGACTACAGCATGCCAGGCCTCCCTCTCCATCACCAATTCCTGGAGTTTGCTCAAACTCCTGTCCATTGAGTCAGTGATGCCATCCAACCATCCTATCCTCTGTCATCCCTTTCTCCTCCTGCCCTCAATCTTTCCCAGCATCAGGGTCTTTTCTAATGAGTCCACTCTTCACATCAGGTGGCCCAAGTACTGGAGTTTGAGCTTCAGCATCAGTCCTTCCAGTGAATATTCAGGACTGATCTCCTTTAGGATGGACTGGTTGGATCTCCTTGCATTCCAAGGGCCTCTCAAACATCTTCTCCAACACCACAGTTCAAAAGCACCAATTCCTCAGTGCTCAGCTTTATTTATGGTCCAGCTCTCTGATCAGGGGACTGAAAGTGTCAGGCGGGGAAGACGCCGGGACTACTGCGTCAGCATCATGGCAGGGACTGGAGGGAAGGCCACCCAAGGTGACTTTGGTTTCCAAGTCCTTGAGAGTCGTGACATTTTAGCTGAAAGGGCACATGTGGAAGCAAGTTATTTTATTTTATTTTTTTGCATGCCTGTGTTCTGCACTCACATGAGTAAAACTGAGCTGATAGGAGGGAACTTCTGGACCATGGAAAGCCTCCAGGCTCCCCAGCCCGCAATGACTCCAGGAAGAACTAGAAATACAGTCACACACCCTGTGTTTTTAGGTCAGTTCACTGAGGCAACTCCAGACCTGGCCAGCCTTCGAACGACACAATCTTAATTTCAATACAATTTCCAATTATCCCGTGGCTTTCACACTTGGTGCAGCAAAATCGCCTGTGGATTTTTGTAAATAGGCCTGTGAATTACACCTCCTACCTTCTGATCAGAATTTTCCAGGGTGAGGCCTGGGTACAAACACATAAATCTCCTCCCGTGTCCCCGATCTCATCTGAATCGTCCTCAGCAACACCATGCAGAGCCCCAGGCTGTCCCTGATGGACTCAGATCCCTGACATGACGTCTGTGAGGTTGTCAGGCGTACCTGCACCTCAGCAGAGGGTGGAGGGTGGTGCTGGGGTCTCTCTAGCATGGTGGGAGCTGGGTAGGACCGGGGACGGAGCAGGGGTCTGCAAGGAGGCAGCTCAGGCCTAGAAGGGTGTACAGGGAGAAGGAGGCGGGGCAGGGGTCTTGTGGGCTGTAACCTCTGCGCTGGAAGCCTTGTCTATTTCCTCTTTCAAGGGGGCACTAGATAGAACTGACCCTCAGGTGCAGTCAGGGCCCATCTGTACGTACCCCAAGAGTCTTCTCCAACACCACAGTTCAAAAGCATCGATTCTTCAGTGCTCAGCCTTCTTCACAGTCCAACTCTCACATCCATACATGACCACTGGAAAAACCATAGCCTTGACTAGATGGACCTTAGTTGGCAAAGTAATGTCTCTGCTTCTGAATATGCTATCTAGGTTGGTCATAACTTTTCTTCCAAGGAGTAAGCGTGTTTTAATTTCATGGCTGCAGTCTCCATCTGCAGTGATTTGGGAGCCCCCAAAAATAAAGCCTGACACTGTTCCCACTGTTTCCCCATCTATTTCCCATGAAGTGATGGGACCGGATGCCATGATCTTCGCTTCACAGATCGTGGTCTGACAGAACCCGTGGTCTACTGGGGAAGGGAATGGCAAGCCACTTCAGTATTCTTGCCTTGAGAACCCCATGAACGCTTCGCAGGGAAGGGCAATTTCCACCTCCCACCCCCAAAGGTCTGAGAAGGTCTGGGCAGAGCCACGCTGGTAAACAACCGCTTTGTAACAGTTCTGAAGGGGGTGAAAGGGTGAGAGAGAAGAGGATGAAGGGATTTGCTCAGTCTGAGGCGCTGCCTGGAAACACCGCATCTGCCGCGGAGACTCGCCCTGGAGCGGCCCTCTGCCCCCTGGGCTGATTTCTTTCCGTCTCCAGGGGGCTTTCCTGGTGGCTCAGGCGGTAAAGACTCCGCCTGCACTGCAGGAGACGCGGGCTGGACCCCCGGCTTCAGGAAGACCCCCGCGCACACGGCTCACGACTTTTCCTAGTCTGAGCGCTAAGAAGAGCGACTTCGCCCTGAGGCCCCCCTGAGAACGCCCAAGTGACCCTGAGACTGAGGATGGGGGTGCCCCCTCGTCTCGGCGACCCGCAGGGTCCCTCCCTCCCCGACGGGCGGCACCGCGGCCCGGCCTCTTTCCGAGAGGCGCCTGCTTGCGGCGGGCCCGGAGCGCAGCAGGACCGCCCGCACGGGAGGGCGGCGCCCAAGGGGGCGTCTGTGCGGCCGAGGAGGGCGGCTCCGCGGCGGTTCCGCCTGCGGAGCGAGGCGCGCGCAGGGGAATGCGCCTCCACCTCCCTGCACCGCCTCCCGGGCTGTCCCCGGGTTTCAGCCAGAACTTGCGCCTGCGGTCGCTGAGGGGCGGCCGGCTCCTGAGGGGCGGGCGGGCCTTGATCAGAAGGACCACAAGGGCTCTCGGGGCTCCAAATTCCTCAGCTTTCAAGCCCCATTAAGTTTTAATTGAGTTGTCGCGGCCCCTTGCTGGAATTGTGTTTTGTGGACACATTACCAGAAGGCTTGTAAAACAGAAGCTTCTGAAATAAACATGAAAGGTACTCAGATTCAGAGCTATTGCCAAGTGGGAGCCGGGGCCCCCGGGGTGGCTGGGTGCACCCAGCCCCTTTTACGCTCCGGAGGCTGAGCTGGGGGGACCCAAGGAACTGCTTCTCAAAGCAGCCCAGCGCACTGGCCCTCCCAAAGATGGTCAGCTTTCCTCAGTGGCCAGTGCTGGCTTCCCTGGTGGTTCAGCTGGTAACGAATCTGCCTGCAATGTGGGAGACCTGTGTTCGACCCCTGGGTTGGGAAGATCCCCTGGAGAAGGGAACGGCAGCCCACTCCAGTGTTCTGGCCTGGAGAATTCCATGGACTGTACAGTCCACAGGGTCCCAAAGAGTCGGAATCGACTGAGCGACTTTCACTTCCCTTTGACCCTCGGACCCCTGCCTGCTCCCCACACCTCATTCCCGCAAAAGGGAAACAGTCAGGGGCATGCCGTATGTGCCCTGGGCTTCCTACTTGAGGTCCTGGTGAGGACAGTTTACAGATTGTTTCCCAACGTGTCATGAAGAGCCAGTTAGATACAAAGAGACGAAGACTCCAAGCGGAGAATGGGTCAAGAAATCTCAGCCCTAGAAAGGGTGAAGGCAGGAAGCAGGCAGAACCAGGGCCCGGGACCACGATGCTGGAGAGAGGGGCTGTGCAGTCCTCCAGGTCCCAGGTCCCAGCCCCCGCGAGGTGGCCTCAGGGAAGCAGCGGGAGGGTCCCCCCTCCGGGGGTGAGAATCCGTGCTCCGCCTTCGCTGGACCTTGTTTGATGCTCAGAGCTCAGAGCAGCTGAGGGGTGGCCGGGAAACCACATGAATCCACAGGGCAGGGCCGGGAGCTTCAGGGGGAGGCTCTTGCCAGCTGCTGTGTGAGGACCAGGGAGCAAGAAACAGAAGGTTCCTCCCCCTCAGGGAGCCCCACCTGTGTCTCCAAGCAGGGGGGACACACTGTGAACTGTCCCAGCCACGCTCAGATGCAGGGGGCGGGGGCGGGGGGGA
>SJYG01000467.1:1870865-1899302 GCA_006410535.1 Litocranius walleri | reverse complement strand
GGGTGGGAGGGGCCTTAGACTATGGAGGGAGGGCCCCTATAGACTGTGGAGGGAGGGGCCTTAGACTATGGAGGGAGGGCCCCTATAGACTGTGGAGGGAGGGGGCCTTGGACTTGGGTGGGAGGGGCCTTAGACTGTGGAGGGAGGGCCCCCATAGACTGTGGAAGGAGGGGCCTTGGACGTGGGTGGGAGACTCTGGGGAAGGCGCCAAGCTGGGACGCTGTGACCGGCGCACCACGTGGGAGAGGAGCAGGGGCCGTCTAGACAAGGACCGCCCGTGGCTTGAGATCCTGAGCTCTTCCAGACAAAAGCAGACACATCCTGGCCCCAAGAAGAGCAGAGGAATACCTGACTTCGAGGTTTCCCTGTGGTGACGGGCAATGAGGGTCTCCTCAAGGGGCCTTGGCTCTGAAAAGCTCTGCAGCAGGAGGCACGCTGGAGGCCGCTGCAGGCTTAACCCCGCGGAGCCCTCCCAAGGCTGGGGTCTGGCCTCCAGCTCCAGCCCCGGGCATCTTTCCCGAGGATCCCGAGGCTGCAGGGCGGCAAGGGCGGAGCAGGCCCCGGGGAGGTGCCAAGGAAGGCAGTCCGCTGATTTCAGGGTGGATTTCCTCCGTGATTAGCTTTTATCTCACAGGCATTAGGGTAGTGTTGCTCTCCTTTCCTCATCACCACCCGCCGCCTCATCTGCTTGTTGTGGGAGCACCCCGACTCCTGCTGGCGAAGGAGCAGATGAACGGGTCCCTCCCATGGGCGGGGGCTCCGCAGACCCCAGGGGTGCCGCCAGCCCACCTCGGGCAGATGGACCGTGGCGGTCAGCCTCAGACAGAACAACCGCTGTTACCTCAGGCAGGCAGAGCGGCGGAGAGGGGCCCCTGAAAGAGCTCAGGTTTGGGGCCAGGTGTCAGAAAAATAAATGAGTTCAAATCCCATTCTGAGGGGGCCGCTAATCCAGTTTCTCAGGCCGGGGAGGGGCTGATGGATTCTGTCCCCTTGGCTTTGCAGAGCTGTTGTAAGGATCACCTGAGGGAACCTAGAACAGAGGGAGCTGCAAACTCTAAACAAGCACTGGCCATCACGTGGCAGAATGGTGTGCTGGCTGTGTGAATGCTGCAGGCTAGCTGTATGGTTTGAACCCGAGGTCCACTGCCGGCAGCTGCGTGACCTTGGGTGAGCTGCTTAAGTTCTTGTGCCTCTCATACTAACTTGTAAACTGCAGGTAAACGGTACCAGTGTAAAAGATTTTATAAGGATAAGTGCATAATATGCACAGAGCCTGACCCGTATTAGGTGGTTCGTGGGTGCCTGCCCTCATTCCCAGCCTGTTCCGGAAGAGCAGGGCACCCGTCCCACAGGCCCATCCTCGGGGAGTTCACAGCTCCCAGAGTCCCATGGACACAGGGTTCCGCCACTTTCCTTCCTGGAGTTCTAGTGGCCCTGAGATGCTGACACCAAACATCTACCCTCAGAAAACCCCAGCAGAGCCAAGACCCTGAGAAAAGCATCTGGAGACGCGAGATGGGAGGATAAGGGATTCTTGAGGGCTTGCATTCAAGATACTCTGCCTGGGTTTCCTACAAGTTCAAAGACACCGTCCCCAGCTCTGGACACGCCAGGATAACAACGTAGCTCATAAGGGTAGCACAGGGGGGTGAGTTTTTCCAGGCCCACGGAACACTTGCCACTATGGAGTCAGTGCAGTCCAGCTCCTCGAGGGTCAACTCGAGTTGGCCACACAGGATGTGCTGCTGTGGACAAATGCGTATGGATATTAGGAAACGTGGGTGGAAACAGTTACGACAATGATCAAAATCTAGGTCAGAGTTTCATCTCAGTCCCAGACCTCAGGCAAAATGGCCCCTGAACGCACACAGTGAAAGGAAGACAGGAAGCCCAACCTCAGCTGAAAATATGCACATTAGCACTAAATCGCAGAGGCAGTCCTGCGAGGCAGGGACACCATCACCCGTCGCTAAGATGTCAGTGCATTCCTGTAATCTTTCCAAGAAACAGACAGGCACATTCATTAGGAGCCGTGGAAGCCCACAATGATCAGGCTGTTTCCTTCAAAAGTTACTAGTGACGCTCTTCATGCAACATTTAAATGGAGTTACATAGAAGCAGCCTAGAGGGAAATGGTTGCATAAATTACAGTGAGGCCGCAAGGCATCTAAAATGATGATTTGTGCAAATGTTTAATGACACAGAAGCAGTCAAGTCACAGCACAGAGCAGGGGGCTCACACTGCCGGGGGTGCGTCACTCCCGAAGATAAGACTGTCGGTGCCCCAAGACAGAAGCCCTCTGTGGGGAGGACTCTCACCGTCCTTTGGGAATTACCACATTTCCTACCGTGTGTGAGCCTCCCCCAGAGGGAGACTCCCCATGCACCACTCTGGGAGGGCTGACTAACTCCGTCCTGTTTGGAGCCCACGTGCTCCTCACGGGTTGGCTCTGCGCAGGGCAGCCAGGCTTGCACACCATCGCATTCTTCACCCAAAGGAACAGAAGTGAGCAGCGTGGAGCGTCCGCCAAGTCTGCGGTGGAGCCAGCTCTCTGGCACCTCACCCCACCCCACCGGCCCATTCCTGCAGCCTGCTCTTCGGCTCATGGCCCACATCACAGGAGAGGACCCGTCCTGCTCTCCTTCGCTGTGTCTTCTCACCCAGGGCTATACATCCCCAGGGAAACAGAGAGCAGTGTGTCTGGTTCAGATTCACTGGATGACTTCTGACAAAGGATTTCCTCTGAATTGCACACCCTCTCTCACCCATAAGTTTGCTTCTTCCTTATAACTCTGTTCATATAAACACACTTTAAATAAACCTTGGTCATCATAGAAGAGATGCACATGCATTGAGGAGTCACTTAGTCACTACTGAATCAGGCATCTCATGAGACTTTGTGATCGACATGAGCAAGCTCACCAAGACCATCACCACCTTGAGATCTGTGGCCACATACAGCCGTATCTCATGCACTGTGAGCAACAGCGAAACACACACGCGCGGACTGAGGAGTCCCAAAGGAGAGAGATGTGGGGAGAGGGAGAGCAGGGAGAAACGTGAAGAAGGCGCTTTCCAAACTTGCTGAAAACTCATCTCACAGATCCAAGAAGGCCAGTGGATTTTAAACACACACGCGCACACACGCACACGCGCACACACACACACACGCGCGCGCACACACACAGAAATCTACATCAGGGGAGTAGGCTAATCAGGGATGAGGGAAAAGTCTTAAAAGCAGTCAGAGAGGGGAAACACGATATATTACCTTCAAAGAATAAAAACAGGAAATACATACAACTTTATTTTTACAAACAATGCAAGCCAGGAGACAGTGGGATGATGTTTTCAAATTACTAGAAGAAGAAAACTGTCAACTCAAAATTTCATACTCTTGAAAACCATCTTTCAACAATGAAATTAAAGACATTTTCAGACATACAAAAGTTGAAAGAATTCACTACCAGGAGAACTTCATTATAATAAATAATGAAGTTCTGCCAGAAGGACTATGAGACCAACACAAGGAACCGAAGACTGGAAGATTGATGTGGCTGAAATAAAATATCCCTTTCTTACTTCTCACTTTAAAAGCCAAGAGAGTTAAAGCAGAAGTATATAAGAACATAAGGTTCTCATGCTGCTACTGAATTTATCATGTGATACCCACTGAAGGTGGGATGTGATGTGTTAGAAATGTATACTATAGAACCTAAGTTTTGTAACAAAAAATGGTAAGTTACAAAGCAAAACAGTACAGCTGACTGGGGGTTCCATGTGTAGGAGAGAGGAGTAGGGCAGTGAAACCGCTCAGTGTGACCCTGTGGTGGAGGACACACCTTATTACACACCTGTCAACACCCACAGAATGTACCCCAACGCACCTGTCAATACCCACAGGATGTACACCCCAACGCGCCTGTCAACACCCACAGGATGTGCACCCCAACGCACCTGTCAACACCCACAGGATGTACACCCCAACGCACCTGTCAACACCCACAGGATGTACACCCCAACGTGCCTGTCAACACCCACAGAATGTGCACCCCAATGCGCCTGTCAACACCCACAGAATGTACCCCAATGCGCCTGTCAACACCCACAGAATGTACCCTAACGCGCCTGTCAACACCCACAGGATGTGCACCCCAACACGCCTGTCAACACCCACAGGATGTACCCCAACGCGCCTGTCAACACCCACAGGATGTACCCCAACGCGCCTGTCAACACCCACAGAATATACCCCAATGCGCCTGTCAACACCCACAGAATGTGCACCCCAACACGCCTGTCAACACCCACAGAAAAAGAGCGAGACGCACGCGCACATCCTTGATAAAGTGTCACTTTAAGGACTATCTGTAGGGTAAGGGAGCTAGAGAAGGCGGGAACAGACCACCTTTAATGAGGCGAGAAGGGGCAGCAGTCGGGTTAGTGAGCTGCGGCACTAGCCGTATATATAGGCATGTATGCGGAAAGCTACTGTCTTAAGGGGGCCTGTTCGTCTCCAAGGTTTTCCGAACGTAGTTACCTCTTAAATGGCTGGGGCAAGGAATTTTGGAGATCAGCCAGAGGCTGGACCAGCTGGGAGCTGGGTGTAATCAATCTTAATGTCCTTTTTTTTTTTCAGAAGGTTTTTTATTTTGCATAGAAAAATGGGGAGGACCTGGAGGGGAGTTTTAACTCCAGGCTATTTTGAGTCATGTAACTTTCCTTCACTATTCAGGGGCTTCCCTGTGGCTCAGCCGTAAAGAATCTGCCGGCCAATACAGGAGACACAGGTTCTACCCCTGATTTGGGAAGATCCCGCGTGCCGAGGAGCAGCTAAGCCTGTGGGTCCCAGCTACTGAGCCTGGGCCCCAGAGCCAAGATACAAGGGAAGCCGCTGCAATGAGGAGCCTGTGCAGCAGTGAAGACCCAGCGCAGCCAAAGGTAAATAACATAAATAAGTAAATGAAAATTATTTAAAAGGACTGTCCAGCTAAAACTTGGACACATGAGGAATGATGGGCTATAGGGCACAGTGGCGACAGGCAGCTGAGAACAAGTGATTCAGGAGTAGATCTCAGTGGAGCAGGACAGCAGGGGCTCTGAAGCAAATGGTAAGCAAGAAGAGAGTCGAGAGCAGGGCGGGCTTGCCCCACGGGACAGCTGCCACCGCCCACCCTTTGCTACAGACACAGAGCCATTCCTCCTCCATGCGCCACCCATCCCTGTGGTCAGGTCGCTGTGTCTTCTGGGGGAAATAGTCTCAGGAAAGAAAGGGACACTGGGCTTAGGTCTCGGAAAAGGACGAATCTGATAGGTGGTTCAGATGGAGGGGAGGAGTGCGGCAGAGGAGTTACTTACCATCACGGAGAATGACCGTACCCATAGAAGGCTCAGTTTATGTACCCTAACGCGCCTGTCAACACCCACAGGATGTGCACCCCAACACGCCTGTCAACACCCACAGGATGTACCCCAACGCGCCTGTCAACACCCACAGGATGTACCCCAACGCGCCTGTCAACACCCACAGAATATACCCCAATGCGCCTGTCAACACCCACAGAATGTGCACCCCAACACGCCTGTCAACACCCACAGAAAAAGAGCGAGACGCACGCGCACATCCTTGATAAAGTGTCACTTTAAGGACTATCTGTAGGGTAAGGGAGCTAGAGAAGGCGGGAACAGACCACCTTTAATGAGGCGAGAAGGGGCAGCAGTCGGGTTAGTGAGCTGCGGCACTAGCCGTATATATAGGCATGTATGCGGAAAGCTACTGTCTTAAGGGGGCCTGTTCGTCTCCAAGGTTTTCCGAACGTAGTTACCTCTTAAATGGCTGGGGCAAGGAATTTTGGAGATCAGCCAGAGGCTGGACCAGCTGGGAGCTGGGTGTAATCAATCTTAATGTCCTTTTTTTTTTTCAGAAGGTTTTTTATTTTGCATAGAAAAATGGGGAGGACCTGGAGGGGAGTTTTAACTCCAGGCTATTTTGAGTCATGTAACTTTCCTTCACTATTCAGGGGCTTCCCTGTGGCTCAGCCGTAAAGAATCTGCCGGCCAATACAGGAGACACAGGTTCTACCCCTGATTTGGGAAGATCCCGCGTGCCGAGGAGCAGCTAAGCCTGTGGGTCCCAGCTACTGAGCCTGGGCCCCAGAGCCAAGATACAAGGGAAGCCGCTGCAATGAGGAGCCTGTGCAGCAGTGAAGACCCAGCGCAGCCAAAGGTAAATAACATAAATAAGTAAATGAAAATTATTTAAAAGGACTGTCCAGCTAAAACTTGGACACATGAGGAATGATGGGCTATAGGGCACAGTGGCGACAGGCAGCTGAGAACAAGTGATTCAGGAGTAGATCTCAGTGGAGCAGGACAGCAGGGGCTCTGAAGCAAATGGTAAGCAAGAAGAGAGTCGAGAGCAGGGCGGGCTTGCCCCACGGGACAGCTGCCACCGCCCACCCTTTGCTACAGACACAGAGCCATTCCTCCTCCATGCGCCACCCATCCCTGTGGTCAGGTCGCTGTGTCTTCTGGGGGAAATAGTCTCAGGAAAGAAAGGGACACTGGGCTTAGGTCTCGGAAAAGGACGAATCTGATAGGTGGTTCAGATGGAGGGGAGGAGTGCGGCAGAGGAGTTACTTACCATCACGGAGAATGACCGTACCCATAGAAGGCTCAGTTGTGTCCAACTCTTTGCGACCCCATGGACTATAGCCTACCAGGCTCCTCTGTCCATGGGATTTTCCAGGCAATAGTACTGGAGTGGACTGCCATTTCCTTCTCCAGAGGATCTTCCCGACCCAGGGATGGAACCCTGGTCTCCCACATTGTAGACAGACGTTTCACCTCCTGAGCCAGGGGGAATGGCAGCGGTGCAGGAAATAACCGCCTTGTGCTGGCCTCTCTTAGGTCTAATGAGAAAGGAGCAAAAGATTCAAACAGATGCTTCAAACAGACGACACAGGGACAGACAAGATGACTCGACGGGGAACATTATTCATCATCAGGAAAGTGTGAACGACAACTACAGAGAGACGGCACTTCAAGGACTCACCAGGACCGTGAACCCCGAGGCTGACCCCCTCCAAGGCTTGGCTTGCATTTGGAGAAATCGCTGGATTTCTGGCAGAGTCTTGTAAGTAGGACTCACTTGCCATTCGACCCAGTCATTCCACGCTGGGTATTCATCCAGAGGAAGTGAAGCGCATGCCAACCCGAACACCGGCACACAGGGCGCGTGCCAACCCGAACACTGGTGCACAGATGGTTCTGGAAGCTGTGCTGGTTTCCTGTGGCTGCTGTGACAGGGCCCACAGACTTGGTGGCTTAAAATAGTGCAAGTTTATCCTCTGATCACTCTGAGTAAGACATGACGCTCAGCTCCTCTGGACTGAAGCTGAGGCTGTGAGCACAACAGCTACCGTGAGCCAGGAGGGGTCCGCAGGCCGCTCCACCGCAAGCTCAGGTGGGGGGTGGGCTCCACCTTCTGGCCTCTCCAGCCCCCAGAGCCCTCCTGGCCCCCTCAGTCGTCAGGGCCGATCCAGTCTCGGCTCTGCTTCACAGCGCCTTCTCCTTCGCATCTCGGACTCTGCTGCCTCCCTTTCAAGGACCACTGTGCTCACCACAGCTCAAGTGCCCACCAGCAAGAAATGGATAAGCGAGGTGCACACCGATACAATCTATCGCTTTTCAACAGTAAAGTGAGTTGCTATCTGATGCAGCCAAACATGGATGCCTCTCACTGACAGTGACGGAAACCAAACACCAAAAAGTGCCCAAGTATGACTTCATTTATATGAAACTGGAATAGGCAGAACTAATTTGTAGTGAGAGAAGTCAGATAATTGATTATTTATCGTGAAGGGTATCAGGTGTTTTCCACAAAGGTACACAGAGACATTTCTGGGGAAATTAATTTTTAGCCAGATAGGGTTGCATATATTTGTCAGAATAATTGCACTGTACATTAAAAAGTTTGGGCTTCCCTGGTGGCTCAGACAGTAAAGCGTCTGCCTGCAAAGTGGGAGACCCAGGTTCGATTCCTGGGTCAGGAAAATTCCCTGGAGAAGGAAATGGCAATCCACTCCAGCACTCTTGCCTGGAAAATCCCATGGATGGAGGAGCCTGATAGGCTAGAGTCCATGGGGTCGCAAAGAGTCAGACATGACTGAGCAACTTCACTCACTTAAAAAGTATAAATTGTGTTGTCAGCAACTTATACCTCAATTACATTGATTAAAAGGCTTGTTCACATCCCCCACGACTTTTATGCCTTTCACCCGTTGACTGATGGGAGGAGAAAGGCTCTGCGTGGGGGAGCTCAGCGAGCCGGCGGTGTCCCTGCTCCGTGGGGGCTGCCGGCTCTGGTTCTGGCTCCTTGTGTGCAGCAGGGGGCAGCCCACTGTCTGGTTCTGACCAAGGGCTGCTCCCCCTGGCAGGGGCACGAGCAGGCCTGGCGTCTGGAGGCACTGAGCCACCGAGGCTGTCTCCAGCCCCCACCCCGGCCAGTGAGGCTCCCTTCCCAGGCACTGGGGGTGTGAGCAGGGGCAGCACGAAGGCTGTGGTGCTGTGTGAGAGGGACAGGGCACGAGGACACGTGCATCACTGAAGACTCTGGGGAGTTCCGCGGTAGCGACGATTTAGATAACCTTCTGTGGGGATGCCGCTGATGGAATATGCAACTACTGAATGATAAGGAAACGTAATGAGCAACCCTAGTCACATATACTGAACACCTAGTTGGAATGTGTCCACTCCTCAGAAAGCACAAACTTACCTGATATAAAATAGATTATTTGAAAAAGACAAGTAATTGCTTAAGAAATTAAATTCACAATTTAAAACTCCCCTCAAACAGAAATCTTCAGGCTCAAATGATTTCACTGATGAATTCTACCAAACGTCTAAAAGAGAATTAATACCACTTCTACACATTCTCTTCCAGAAAATAGAAGAGAGAGAACCTTGTAACTCATTTTACAAAGCCCATGTTACCCAGATGGCAAAATCAGACAAAAGACAGTTCAAAGATACTTGAACAAGACGAAAGAATAAAAACCACTCAATTATACCAAACACACGTCAGAATTCAACACAGATTCAACTCATGAAAAACTTCTCGGAAAGTCAGGAGCAGAAAAGAACTTCTTGAACTTCATACAGTTGTCTACAAGATGCCAACAGCTCCCATTACCCCTTATGAAAGAGACTGGGCACGTCCCCATTTTCTGCGACATGCCGAGGGTGCCCACTTCCACCTCTGTTGTGCCACGTTTCAGCCAAGGAAAGGACACAAACGTTACACAGATCAGAAAGGAAGAAACAGGACCCTATGTAAAGCATAATACCATTTACAATCTCAAAGAACCTGCAATACTCATGTGCAAATCTAGTAAAATGTGCGCATGAATTGTACGCTGAAAGCAACAAAATGCTGACAAAAGAAAGTTCAAAAGATTTAAACAAATAAAGACACAGTATATTCCTGAGTTGGAAGATGCGACATAGTAAAGATGTCAATTCTCCTCCAAACTGATGTATAAGTTTAACGCCATCTTTACTAAAATCTCAGCAATTATTTCATGGATACTGACAAGATTGTTCTAAAATTTGATGGAAATGAAAAGATACTACATGGAAGAGCTAAAACATGTTGGAAATATAAAAACAAAGTGGGAAGAAAGAAATCGGTGCAGGCGATTAAGAGGGGCAACTGCTAGTTGCCAAATAAATGGGCCACAGCTACGAGATCCGCAGTGCGCGGAACATCAGCGGCTTTGTGTGGCGGCACAGCCCGACCAGGCTTGTCGGGGGCCCTTCCAGCATGTGTAGGGATGCGGAATCACTGCGTTTGTAACAGGGACTGGCATAGAGTTGTAGGTGAAGCATGCTTCAAAACCCAACAAATGCAGAGAAAAGGAGATCAGATGTGTGGATAACAGAGGTCGGGTGGGGGTAGGGGGATTTCCAAGGCAGTCAGAAGGTACAGACACCCAGTTATAAGTAAGTAAGTACTAGGGATGTGATGTACAACGTGATCATGTAATTAACACCTCTTTGTGTTACATAAGAACATTATCAAGAGAGCTAATCCTAAGAGTTCTCATCACAACACATTTTCTCTATTTCTTTACCTTTGTATCTGCATGAAGTGGCGTATTTTCTCTGATTTTTTGTGATAGTCATTTCACACCATATGTTAAGTTGAAGCCCTGTGCTGCACACCTTAAACATCCCTGGCGCTAGATGTCAGTGGCATTCGGTGAAACTGGGAGAAAAAATAATAAGCACCTCCGATTTTTGTGGGGAAAAAAAAACAAAGTGGGAGGGGTCCTCAAGTAATGAAGACACTGTCGCCTTGGCAGAGAGCCAGACACACGGATCAGTGAGAAGGAGACCCCAGAAATAAAGCCGCACAAATATGCCCGATTTATTTTGAATGAAGTTGCAAATCAATTCAATGAGGAAAGGTAGTCGTTTCAACAAATGATGCTCAAGCAATTGAATTTCGTTGAGCAAAATATGACCCTCAATCTACACTGCACACTTTATATACAAAAGTATGTATAAACCATATGCTTTTTATACACAAAGTAATGAAAATGGATTATAGGCTTACTTGTAAAATGGAAAACTATAAACATGTTAGAAGAAATCACAGGAAATTCCAGGACCCACAGTTTGGTAAAGAATCACTGGATATGGCACCAAAATCACCATCTGCGAAAGACATAAAATCAATAGACTGCGCTTTTTCAGATTTAAAACTTTTGCTCTGCAAAGACCATATCAAGAAAAATAAAGTTTAAGCTACAGAATGGGAGAAAGCATTTGTAAAACACAAGTATAATAAAGGACTAAGATCTAGAATATATAGAGAACTCTCAAAACTCAACAGCAAAAACAGAAATAATTCAGTTAGACAGTGGACAAAAGGTGTAAGGAGACATTTCCCTAAAGAAGCTACAAGATGGAACACACATATGGAAATTCACTGCAAGGAGCCATCAGACAAATGCAGACTGAGGCCACAGTGAGGCATCAGCACACGCCAGTCACAACAGTTTCCACCAGAGTGACTGTGCCGAGCGCAGGTGGGAGTGTGGAGGGGCCAAGCCTGCCCACACTTCCGACCGGACGCAACGGGGCACAGGCGATCTGGAACACGCTGTGAAACTTTCCCTCAGAGACAAACGCTGGGGCCTCCCTGACGGCCCAGTGGTGAAGAGTCTGCCTTCCAGGGTAGAGGCACACGTTCCACACCTGGTCAGGGAGAGAAGGTCCCGCATGCCATGGGGTGTGGCCAAAATTTTTTTTTAATTAAAAATAAATAATCAACCTTGCCAAGTTCAAAAAATAATAATAGTACTTAAAAAATAGCATTTGCTGCCTCTGAGCATTTGCTCCAGAGAATTGGAAACAAACGTCCACACAAAAGCTGCACAGCTGTTCATATCAGATTCATCTGTAAGAGCCAAAAACTGAGACCGGCAGCCCACCCGGCAGGAAGTGAATGGACTGACCAACTGGGATGTGGCCGCACCCTGGGAGCCGTTTCAGGTGGCGCCTGGTTGTCAGTTCGCTCCTCCAAGGGAATAAAAGCCTGTCTCTAAACGTTATGGACTGTATGATGCCATCTAGACAAAAACATTCTCGACATGGCAAGACACAGATGCAGGAGCAAACCAATAGCTGGCAGGGTGGCTCAGATGGCGAGGGATGGCCAGCAGTGAGAGGCCCGGGGTGAGGCCCTGGGCCGGGAAGATCCCCTGGGGGAGGGCGTGGCGACCCACTCCAGGACTCGTGCCTGGAGAGTCCCACAGACAGAGGAGCCTAGCGGGCTACAGTTCAGGGGCTGCCGAGAGTCGGATACGAGTGAATAGCTAACACTCACTCTCACTTGCTTTTTCACTTGGGTGACACAAGAGGGATCTGTGATGGTGCCACAGTCTGTCTGTGACAGCAGTGGTGGCCACACAGACCCACATGTGACAAGCTGACAGCCCACACGCCTTCTAGCCCACGCGTGACAAGCTGACAGCCCACACACCTTCAGCCCACGCATGACAAGCTGACAGCCCACATGCCTTCAGCCCACGCATAACAAGCTGACAGCCCACACACGCCTTCAGCCCACGCATGACAAGCTGACAGCCCACACACGCCTTCCAGCCCACACATGACAAGCTGACAGCCCACACACGCCTTCCAGCCCACGCGTGACAAGCTGACAGCCCACACACGCCTTCCAGCCCGCGCGTGACCAGCTGACAGCCCACACACGCCTTCCGGCCCATGCAGTGCACTGTCGCATAAAGCGCGGCCTCTGGGAGACTGGGTGCAGGGTACATGGAATCTCTCTGTTATATGTCCACCATTTCCTGTAAACTTATGATTATTTCAGCTTTTTAAACAATTAATAAAACCATCTAAGAATCACACTATTCCACGTGTCGACTGGAGATTACCATTGACCCAAAGCCTGAGCCTCTGGGGTTTCATTACCTCAGTCCCTGAGTAAGGCCTCAGAGGAGGGCACGTCCAGCAAGGAACAGGTAACAGGGCCCAGGCACGAGGCCCACAGACCCCTCCAGTAAGGACCGGACACAAGGAGCAGGTACAATAAAGGGGTGTGTGTGTGTGTGTGTGTGTGTGCGTGCGTGTGTGTATAGGCCGTGGACCTTTAGGGAGAAGAAATCTAGTACAACCACCCAGCCCAGGAGAAGCCATTCTGCACCAGAGCAGCCTGGACCTGGGAGCTGTCCAAGGTGCTCGCACCAGGAAGGGTGGCGGTGGGACGCTTTACAACCCAGCACCACACAGAGATGGTGGCCGTTCAGACTGCAGGTACAGAGGAGCGGCAGGGTCCGAGAGTCTGTGCACCAGGAGGAAATGCCTTTCCTCGGTCTACAGAAGCCAGGAGTGTGGGGAGACGTGGCTCCCAGGCCTGGGTGTCACCGTGTTTGAAAGGCTGCTGATGCATCGCTAAGCCGTCCTCACACGCACTCAGGGACTGTCAGTCTCTGAGCCTCACAGATGCTGTGACTGGATTTGCTGCTTCAGCGGACATCTGGGGGCGTGCAAGCCACGTGTCCTGATCGTGCTTCACCTGCGTGTCCGCTTTCTGCTTCTTTTTTCTCTCCCTCGTTCCCCTTCCCCTGTCCCCTTCTTCCCTCCTGCCACACCCCTCCTTTCCCCACTCCCCGCTCCCCGCTTGCCCCCATTCCTGAGGTCTCGTTTCCTGGAGGGACGGCCCTCAGCCTCCTCGGGGAGTGAAGGTGCCATCTGCTCATGCATCTCATATGATAACCGTGCATCTGAGGCCACGGGAGCCAGGAGACCTTGATGTTCTTCAAGGATATGAGAAGGTTAGGGAAAAAATATGACCGGAGGTTGCCTCTGCCAAGACCTTCTGAGATTCTCCTGCCTGGCAGGTTCATCACTTTAAGAAATGGTAACGGATGGGGGCCTGAAGTGGCAGAGAGCGACTTAATCGAGTCCCTGACCTGCCGGGAGCCAAGAGAGGAGGCGCTGGGGCTGGGCCGCTGGGACCCCCATCTGCACCGCAACGCGCCCCCTCTTCAGGGACCAAGCGCGGCTCCGGGTGAGCAGCAGTTTCCCCACCTTGCTTTCGGTGGCTGCTGCCATCTTGACTGTCTGAGCCCACAGACCCTGCTCAGCACAGGGGTCCACCGTGGACAGAGGGCGGGCTTCCTTCCCCGCTGCAGCTGCTCAGGTGGGAGCCCACGGCCCAGGCTCTGGACCCAGAGCCTGGATCACTTGGAAATCAGAACGACCCCTCCTCAGGAGAAGTGCAACCATGGTTTCCCTTGGGCCATCAGTGCCAGCTGCCTACATGCTGAACCCAAAGAGTCATACCCAGCACGGAAACTACGCCCTGTCCCCACTCACCGATCTGCAGCCCAAACATCCACAAACACACAGGCAATTTCTGACAGTCTTTTCAGACCTCGAAATCAGGCTTGGATTGATCTTATGATTAAAATTTTAATGGATGAATGTCCTGGATGGACAAGGGTGACCAGAGGCCTCACAGGGCCCTGTGTGCATAACCAAAGTCTTGTACACATAAGAATGTGCCAAGAAATGAGATGTTGCTGACCATTACAACATTCAGAGCCACACAGGAGGAGCAGCAGGGGTGTTTCTATGAGCTGGCCAGGGCGCAGAGGTCTAGAGGCCTGCCCGGAGAGAAAGGGGAGGCCCTGGCTCCACTAGAGGACCTGCGTCTCCCAAACACTGGCCCCAGCTCCCCGAGTGGGATCGACGTTTGCAGGAGGTGATACGGAGGCCTGGCCGCAGGAGAGGAGGAAGCAGACTGTCAAGCCTCGGGCAGTGGGCGCGGCCTCCTTAGGAGATGACCTGCCACGTGCCCTTTGTCAGAGGTGGGGGGGTGGGTGGCTGGCCCAGGTCTCTGCAGGACACCCAGGGAAGGTCAGCAAGGAGAGGCACATGTTCAGTGTGGAAGGGGCTGGAGGCCCCGGCAGGTCTGAGAGGAAAAGGCACACAGCAGAGAAAGATGTTCTTAAAGGCGAGCCTGGATTTTCGGTGGAGAATGCTGGGGGCGGGGGATCAGGAGGGGCCACGGTGACCCGGGCCGGGGGTGACAGCATTCTGACTGCGGGGATCGGAAGAGGCCACGGTGACCCGGGAGGGGTGACAGGGTTCTGACCGCAGCTGTGCAGGCAGAGACGTGGGGAGGTGAGAAGTGGGTCTGGAGGCAGGTGACAGGAACCACCTATGATTGGAAGCGAGGGGTGAGGACAGGAGTTGTCGAAATGACTCATTTATGGCTCAGCAGCTTCTGCCTGGAGACCTTGCATGACTGCCTGGTATTACTGAGACAATAAAAGCAGAAGTAAGAACAGGGTGATGAGAGAAGAAGGTTCGCATTCATATAATTTCAGGCCTGCACATCAGAAGCATCTGGGCAGGCCTGGCAGGGAGCTGGTCTGGAAACCATGTTTGGGGGCGCCCCCGGGGTACCCACCCCCAAAACGTGCCCATGTCCGGCAGATGCCCCTAGGGCTCTCCAGCAGAACACCCAGGATTCATCAGACGGCCCTGGTTCCAGGTCCTGTGCTGCTGCTGCTGCTAAGGCACTTCAGTCATGTCCGACTCTGTGCGACCCCACAGACGGCAGCCCACCGGGCTCCCCCGTCCCTGAGATTCTCCAGGCAAGAGTACTGGAGTGGGGTGCCATTTCCTTCTCCAATGCATGAAAGTGAAAAGTGAAAGTGAAGTCACTCAGTCATGTCCGACCGTCAGCGACCCCATGGACTGCAACCTTCCAGGCTCCTCTGTCCATGGGATTTTCCAGGCAAGAGTACTGGAGTGGAGTGCCATCGCCTTCCCTGTCCGGGTCTTGTAGGAGCCTGCTAAAGCCTGTCCCAACTTCTCAGGAGAGTCAAGAGTCAGGAAACAGGGGAGAAAACCATTGCTCAGAGAGGCTAACGCCGGACGCCTGGCTGCACAATCACCTCATTAACAAGCAAACAACAAGCTCACACTTCAGAGGCCTCGCCTGTTAGTCACGTTTGCATCGCTTCTCTGTTTCCGAGGACGCCACCAGGATAACTCCAAGCAATCCATATTTATGATTTGCAAATTGCTGACGGAATAATTACACATTAAGTAACTTCTGTTTCCCTGTGTATTACTGTTTCTAATTAGCAACGGGGAAAATAAAGTCGTCATTATTTATGGATACAGTTTGGCTCGGCATTTATATGAGGCCTGCCGACCTCACGTCCACCCCCGCCGCCACCCCACCCCTCCTGGTGGCCCCTGGAGCTGGTCAGCACTGGGATGGGGGCAGCAAGTCCCCCTCAGCCTCCCCTGCTCCTCCTCTGGCCTCCTCCCCCTCTTCCCAGCCTACTTCCTCAGACACTCCCTGGAGTCTCCTCCCCACCGACCCCTACCCAGCCCATCCTCACAGCAATCCTGCACAGTCTCTGCCATAAAGGGAAACAAAACCTCTTCATTCTGAAATCCTGAACATTCTGACACTTTGCTACACGAAATTCTTTCTTTTCATAATATGTTACTTAATGTTAGAATCCTTTTTGTGTTTGGTATTTTTATTACAGACAAACATGGCTGGGAACTTTTTCTTAACAGACCTCATTGCTTTCCCAGCCCTTTTAGATCCTGAATAATAAACAGTGGGTAAAGAATCTGCCTGCAATGCGGGAGAGACAGAGAAGACGCAGGTTGGATCCCTGGGTCGGGATGGAGAAGGGAATGGCAACCCAATCCAGTATTCTTGCCTGGAGAAATCCATGGACAGAGGAGCCTGGCGGGTTATAGTTCAAAGGGTCAGAGTAGGACATGACTGAGTGGCTAAGCACACACACACAGTAAACAGTGGGCATCCACTAATGTACAGAATAATTTGGATTTATTAAACTGCAACAGAAGCAGCAGAGAGGAACCCCCCCACACACACCCAGTAACCAGTGTGGGGCCGGTAACTGAAGGAATCGTGGGCTAAAAGCAGCGTCCCGCCCCTTCCACCTCCCTGCCTGCCCAGGCTGACAGCCTGTCCCTCCAGGGTCACCCAGCTCTCAGGCGGATGAGGCATGTGGCTAAAAATTATACTAAAAAATCAAAAACCTCTGCCTCTTTCACACAGCAGCCAGCCTATCTGGCTAGTGTGTAACGCAGTTACCTCTCAGATCCTCAGTTTCACTTAAAAAAGAACTCTGGCCTAAATCAACCTGGGAGTTGCACCTGATTAAACCATGAAATTTTTAATAAAACACAAAAGCCTGGCCATATGGCCAGAATGGGGCCCTGGGCAGTGGGGGAGGTAAGGCTGCGTGGGCAGAGGTAAGGCTCTGACACTCACTCGGGTTGACAAATGCTGTTATTCTTGAAGTTTCTCAAGCTTGGAAAATAAAATCACTATGGTCCAAGCTGGACCTGCTTGTGTTAGAGCCCCTTCACAAACAAGTGGAGTATCCCCAAGGCCTTAATTAACGTGCTGTGGCCATGACTAAGTGTGCTGACCTCTCTGAACTTCAGAATTTCCATCAACTACCAGATACTAGATAATTATAGTAACTCTATTTCAGGGTCACTGCAAAGATGAAATGAGGTCATATGTTCCACACATCCAGATTGAGGACCATGAATGCATTTTCCCACTGGGAGGAGCCAGGAGCCCTGGAAGAAACGTCTGAGTCCAGGTCCGAGTCAGGAACTGTGCAGGATAAATCTGGGATCAGTTGTTGCACTGGAAAGAAGAAAGATAAACAACAATGCAGCTTTCAAAATAAAATGCTTGAAAACAAAGACATGCCACTCGCTGAAGCAACTGCCACTGGTCTAGGGTGGAGTGATTTGGGGCACTAAGCAAATAATGTCTGGAACAGCCTGAAATACCTCCAGTTGTCAACTACATACAAATCCATGAATTCTCAATGAAATTTTAAAAATGAATAGAAATCAATTTTTAAAAATCAGTAGGGAAAAAAAGGTGTTATGAAATGAACACATTTAAAATTTGAAATGGAATACACACTTAAATTTGAAAGAAAATACACATTTAAAATTTGAAATGAAATGAAAAATTTGAAATAAAATTTTGAATTGAGAAACACATGATTTAAAAATGAAATAAAAAGAACGAAATTTTATTTTGCCTTATCTATACAAGCTTATATTTCAGGACAGAGTTGGTGAGGAAACTTTTTGGAAGAATACCAGCTTAGAAACACCAAAAGAAGGCAAAATTTGAAAATTAACACCCTGAAACTTGAAATAACAGGATGGATCTAGGCAGTGGTCGCTGACGGACGTGAAAACCACTGGTGGAGACAGCTGAGGGTGAGGAGGAAGAGCTAAATTTCACATAGCCTCCTGCTCGCCCTGCCCCTGTGGCCCAGCTTGCCCCTTGCCACGGCTAGATCACGCAGGTCACGTGGGTCTCGCAGTCTCAGAAAGTGGGGACCGACAATGCTCGGAACTGGAACTTACCTCACTCACCCTTGTCCTTCTCTTTGCAACTTCACAGCCCCTGCAAACCTGCTGAATCGCACCTGTCCATGTAAAGGTCAGGCAATGACCCCCCGCCCCTCAATCTAGACTGCTGTTCCCATGCGAAACCCCTTAGTTGAAACCAGCCTATTAACAGCTGGTGTTGTCCACTATAGTCTGCCTATAAAAGCTCTGTAAACCCTTTGTTTGGGGCTCAGAGCTCAGAGTGTTAAGTCCTCTGGGCCCACCCGCATAAGAAACCCGAGTTCTCCACCTCCGAGTT
The DNA here is from genome assembly GCA_006410535.1 of Litocranius walleri. NCBI lineage: Eukaryota > Metazoa > Chordata > Mammalia > Artiodactyla > Bovidae > Litocranius > Litocranius walleri. Next base: position 1,881,018 of record SJYG01000467.1, on the reverse strand, counting down.
GTGGTGCTTGGTTTCTCGAGAACTGGTTTCTGCAACAATGGGAATTTTATAATGGTGGGGTCAGATCAGAATGATGCATTCCTGCATTAATGGATCAATCTTTGCACCACTGACAGCAGAGCAAGCATGAGGCAGGCTGATTCACACCACTGTGAAGGTATTCCAGCCCTTAAAAACGGAGCCGAGTCAGAGGATTTCATCCTAATCATCTGTTTAGAATAAGAGGGGCCAAGAGACAAGCTAGAAGCCTAAGCAAGAAAACAAAGCCAGAATCTGTGAACTTCTGCAGAGAAAACAGCCAAGCTTTTTCAAGAAAACAGTGGCACTGAGGAAAAATAGGGGGGCCAGGGGCTCTCGGAGAGAGCCTTAAGGAATAACAACCAGTAAAACCTGAGGCTTGGGCTGCTCAACCAGCCACAGAAAGACATTTCTGAGACAGTGAGAGAAATCGGAAACGGACCAGGTATTAGATGCTGCAAATAAATTATTAAATTTTAGGTGCTATAAAGAAATGGAATGGAATTTATGGGGAAACATCGTGACATAGTTATACACGATAATCTATTTACAGAATAAATGATACGATATTGAGGATCTGCTTTCAAACGCCCTTGAAAAAGAGCCGTGGTGGTGCTAGCTACACGGGATGCAAAGACACGCTGGTGATTGCTGGAGCTGGTGACGGGCACGGGGAGCATCGTCCTGCTCTCTTGGTTTCTGTGGACTTTTGAAGAGCTGCATGATGTAAATTTTAAAACAGGGTAACTTCCTGTAACGAATGCACCTAGCAAGAGTGTGAGGCATAGTCAGGGCAAGGCCAAAAGAGGAAAGACGTCCTCAACGGAAGTTGGTTACCTTTATTCAGGCAAGGAGGGGCGACAGTCAGCCTAACGTCCAGGCTGAGTGCAGAGAGGGATCAGGGAGGCTCCATATTTGTAGGGAGGTTTGTGTAAGCGATAAGGAAAACGTTAATCAGGCGGGATGCTTTGGGTATACTTTAGCTGAGATGGCATTTGTAGTTGGGCAGGGAGTCATAAGTCTTCTGGGCAGGTGTAGGGGGTGGAAGGTTTCCGGACAGGGGGTGATAAGTCCCAAATAGATGCAACCAGCCTGGAGCATCAGGGCGGGACCTACAGTTCTGTTTTGTTTTCTCCGAAGTTAGATGATTCAGCAAGGGCCTTTGAGACTGCTGTTTTCTTTTCTAGGCCCAAAAGACTCCTTCAAAGAGAGTTCCAGATAAACATATATTTCTGCTTTATTGACTATGCCAAAGCCTTTGACTGTGTGGATCACAATAAACTGTGGAAAATTCTGAAAGAGATGGGAATGCCAGAGCACCTGACCTGCCTCTTGAGAAACCTATATGCAGGTCAGGAAGCAACCGTTAGAACTGGACATGGAACTACAGACTAGTTCCAAATAGGAAAAGGAGTACATCAAGGCTGAATATTGCCACCCTGTTTATTTAACTTTTATGCAGAGCACATCATGAGAAACGCTGGACTAGAAGAAACACAAGCTGGAATCAAGATTGCTGGGAGAAATATCAATAACCTCAGATATGCAGATGAAACCACTCTTATGGCAGAAAGTGAAGAGGAACTAAAACGCCTCTTGATGAAAGTGAAAGAGGAGAGTGAAAAAGTTGGCTTAAAGCTCAACATTCAGAAAATGAAGATCATGGCATCTGGTCCCATCACTTCATGGGAAATAGATGGAGAAACAGTGGAAACAGTGGCTGACTTTATTTTGGGGGGGGCTCCAAAATCACTGCAGATGGTGACTGCAGCCATGAAATTAAAAGATGCTTACTCCTTGGAAGGAAGGTTATGACCAACCTAGATAGCATATTCAAAAGCAGAGACATTACTTTGTCGACTAAGGTCCATCTAGTCAAGGCTATGGTTTTTCCAGTGGTCATGTATGGACTGTGAAGAAAGCTGAGTGCTGAAGAATTGATGCTTTTGAAGTATGGCTGGAGAAGACTCTTGTGAGTTCCTTGACTGCAAGGAGATCCAACCAGTCCATCCTAAAGGAGAGCAGTCCTGGGTGTTCATTGGAAGGACTGATGCTGAGGCTGAAACTCCAGTACTTTGGCCACCTCATTCGAAGAGCTGACTCCTTGGAAAAGACCCTGATGCTGGGAAGGATTAGGGGCAGGAGGAGAAGGGGACGACCGAGGATGAGATGGCTGGATGGTGTCACCGACTCAATGCACGAGTTTGGGTGAACTCCAGGAGTTGGTGATGGACAGGGAGGCCTGGCATGCTGTGATTCATGGTTGCAGAGAGTCGGACACGCCTGAGCGACTGGACTGAACTGAACGAGTATATTTCTGCTTTATTGACTATGCCAAAGCCTTTGACTGTGTGGATCACAATAAACTGTGGAAAATTCTGAAAGAGATGGGAATGCCAGAGCACCTGACCTGCCTCTTGAGAAACCTATATGCAGGTCAGGAAGCAACCGTTAGAACTGGACATGGAACTACAGACTAGTTCCAAATAGGAAAAGGAGTACATCAAGGCTGAATATTGCCACCCTGTTTATTTAACTTTTATGCAGAGCACATCATGAGAAACGCTGGACTAGAAGAAACACAAGCTGGAATCAAGATTGCTGGGAGAAATATCAATAACCTCAGATATGCAGATGAAACCACTCTTATGGCAGAAAGTGAAGAGGAACTAAAACGCCTCTTGATGAAAGTGAAAGAGGAGAGTGAAAAAGTTGGCTTAAAGCTCAACATTCAGAAAATGAAGATCATGGCATCTGGTCCCATCACTTCATGGGAAATAGATGGAGAAACAGTGGAAACAGTGGCTGACTTTATTTTGGGGGGGGCTCCAAAATCACTGCAGATGGTGACTGCAGCCATGAAATTAAAAGATGCTTACTCCTTGGAAGGAAGGTTATGACCAACCTAGATAGCATATTCAAAAGCAGAGACATTACTTTGTCGACTAAGGTCCATCTAGTCAAGGCTATGGTTTTTCCAGTGGTCATGTATGGACTGTGAAGAAAGCTGAGTGCTGAAGAATTGATGCTTTTGAAGTATGGCTGGAGAAGACTCTTGTGAGTTCCTTGACTGCAAGGAGATCCAACCAGTCCATCCTAAAGGAGAGCAGTCCTGGGTGTTCATTGGAAGGACTGATGCTGAGGCTGAAACTCCAGTACTTTGGCCACCTCATTCGAAGAGCTGACTCCTTGGAAAAGACCCTGATGCTGGGAAGGATTAGGGGCAGGAGGAGAAGGGGACGACCGAGGATGAGATGGCTGGATGGTGTCACCGACTCAATGCACGAGTTTGGGTGAACTCCAGGAGTTGGTGATGGACAGGGAGGCCTGGCATGCTGTGATTCATGGTTGCAGAGAGTCGGACACGCCTGAGCGACTGGACTGAACTGAACGAGCGCCCTGCTTTGTCACCAGGCAGCTGAGGGCTGGGGGCTCTGCTCGTGCGATCTGCTGTGCTGCACAGGGCCAGCCTGTGGGGCTTGCTCCAGGGGGGTCTCATCAGTGCTCCCCAGAACTGCACCACAGCATCACACATGTCCACTCCAGGTGGGGGAGGCTCGGTGGGGACATCCCTGCCCCTACGTCTCTGCCCAGACAACAGGGTCTGTGAGCGGAGGCAGGAGCAGCCTGGACAGGGCCTCCCTGGGCCTAACGCTCTGGAGCAGGCCGTGCCGCTCCACCTGGAGGGAGTCCGTCTGCCCTGGGGCAGGAGCCGCCTCTGCCGGCCCGTCCCGGCGACGTGCAGGTACCTGGGCTGCACCCTCCGCTGCTGGCTTCCATGTCATGCTCCCCTTATCAGCCCCTCAAGCCCCTGAGTGTGTGTGCTTGAGTGTGTTTGTGGTGGGAGATGGTAGCAGACACTAGTAGCCTTTATCAGGGAAAACGCTATACACACACACAAGTGGAGAGAATGCGCAACAAACTCCAATGTCCCGCCAGCCCAGCTCCAACAACTGTCAGCTCGTAGCTTATCTTGTTTCAAATATATGCACTCACATTCTTAAGTTACCCTAAAGCAAATCACGCCACCTTATTTTGAAGCATTTCATTATGCAGCTCTAAAAGATATGAATATTTCCTCTCAACTATTATTCAAAATTAAAGCATTCTCTGTAAGCTGGTATAGCTGCTATGGAAGACAGTATGGAAAACTAAACATAGCTGCCATATGGTCCAGCAAACCCTCTCTTGGGCATCCACCCAAGCAGAACCATAATTCAAAAGACATGCGCACCCCAGTGCTCACAGCAGCACTGCTCACAACAGCCGGAACACGGAAAAGATGCGGTCCGTACAGACAGTGGGCGCTGCCTAGTCCTAAAAGGAGTGAGACACTACCATTCGCAGCAACGTGGGCGGGTCCAGGGACTGTTCGGTGAAGTGAGTGAGGTCAGTCAGAAAGAGAAGGGCAGATACCGTATGATGTTGTCAGGGGAGTTGTAATTTCCCTGGTTCTATCTCGTTGCAATAAAAATTTGAAGTGATGGACGGACCAGTGTTACGTCTCCGTGTTACAGCTTGGTTTTATTTAGAAAGTAAAGGAAAATACATCCTCGCGGCGTGAGGGCCTGCTAACCCAAAAGACACGAAGAGAAGAGAAGCCGCCGCCCAGTCTTGGCTCCTCTTGTTCTGTGCTTCCCTCCTCCCGCTGGGCCTGCCTGTGTACACTGGGCTCGCCAGGACTCCTGCTTGTTCTCCCTGAGGTCCTCACTTCAGTTCTCAGACCTCACTTTGTTCTATTTCTTGGGCTTTTCCCTTCCTTGTCTTTTAGCCACCACCATTCTGGACTCCTTCCTATTCTAACTACCAAACAATATCACTTACACGTGGGATCTACAATACAGCACAAAGGAACTCATCCACGAAACAGACTCACAGACACAGAGACCAGAGTGGTTGCCAACGACGGGGTCAGGGAGGGAGAGGGAGGGACTGGGCATTTGAGGTTGGTAGACGCAAACTATTATATATAGAATGGATAAAGAATAAGGTCCTATTATGTAGCACAGGGAATTACATCCAGTTTCCTGGGATAAAGCATAATGGCAAAGAATATAAAAAAGAATGAACATATGCGTATATGATTGAGTCACTTTGCTGTACAGCAGAGATTGGCAGAACGTTGTTAATCAGCTATACCTCAAAAAAAACCTAAAACATCTCCATGAATATAATTATCTTTCTGAGCCATCTGAAGGTAGTTACACACAAAGGATGGTGCATCCCTAAGTGCTGGAGCACTGTCTCCTAGAGCAAAGCCACCCTCCTGCATGGCCAAACTCCACTGGTCCCATTAGCACTTCTGACACTGATAGTGGCATATTATTTACATTCAGGTTTTCCCAACTGTTCCAAAAATGTCAACTGAGACTTACTCTATGAACAGCATCACAACACGACTACCGCACCTAAATCACTAGCAGCAATTCCTTAAAATCAAATCTTAGATTTCCATCACCTTTCTCTTTCCAAACTCTTTCCTTTCCTCTCTCTTTGTAGAAGAAACCTGGAAACCTTCACTATAGAATTTCCCCAAATATAGATTTTGTTGGGTGCATCCTTGTACTGTTTTGAAAACACATTTCAGAACAGCTAGACACAAGAGACTCCTCACAGAAGCCGGACACGACTTTTCGGAAATCCCACTTCCCAGGTGGTGCTACGTACTGCGATGGTCAAAAGATCATTCAGATTTTCCTGTAACATCTTATGGAAAATCCAAATGAACTTTTTGGCCAACCCAATACTTATGTCAGGTGGCTTATAATGTCCAAGTGTCATTTGAGATTGTACCAGGCATTGTTAGCGAGAGGCATTGCCGTGGTCCTGCCCCGTGGATCCAGGGTGATTCGAAGGTGGGGACGGAGTTGGCGTCCTTGGGAAAAATACATATTTAGTTACAGATAGAGAGGAACTAAGATTTTAGCAGAGGAAAAGAGGCCAAATAACTTGGTTAACACAGGGTGCCAATCACCACCTACGTAGGCCGCAGGCGTCTTCCCGTTCTCCCGAAGGAGAGGAGGCATTGAGGCCCCCCGGTCTGATCTTAGAAGCCCAGGCAGAATTAGTAGGCTTGGTGGGTCCTATGCACCAGATGGGAATTCGGCCAGAAAATAGTAAGAGAGAGAAAGGAGCTGAATAACTTGGCTTACGTGGGGTACCAATAAAATTCCAGACAAGGAATTTGCACCATCTGAATGGCGGGCACCCACGCTCCAGATGGGAATTCAGCCAGAAAATTGAGGAGCAGAGAAGAACGACATGAGGGAATCAGTCTTTCCGGAACTGATCCGATTTCTTTATTTTTCGGGTTTGTTTATATACCTTTTGTTACACATAGGGATGAATACAGAGTCACTCGGGGGTCAGCAGACCTGACCCTTGTCACAATCAGGTGTTTCATATAAAATTATACAAAGGTCTTATGAGTTTTTACAACATCTTCTGACCATGAGGTCCGCTGACATTTTATGGCCTTTTCTGATACTGGTCAGTTAACCAGAAAGCTTATTTTTCCAGGAGTGATTTTTTTCAGGCGCCACCCTCCAAATAAAGTTGCATTCCTATAGGGTGAGGGTGTAGTGAGTTACAATCAAGAAAGGAATTTACTTAACCTAAGGTTTAACATGATTCGTCTTAAAGGTTAATACTTATTTCTCTTATATGCTTAAAGGTTAATACTTATTTCTCCTATATGCTAGTTATATTCATTATAAGAGTAGGGAATATGAAGACTTAGCAGCAAACATCAGTCCAACAAATGAAAATTCTTCACCAATGTTCCCTTTACAATCTATTTAGTACAGTTTTGCATAGCAAGGACACAGTGATTTATAACAAAGTACAGTAGTCTATAACAAAAGAGTAAATTCATTAACTCAAAAAGCCTAATATTACTAACATCAAAAACTACTATATTTCCTTTTCTATATTCCAAATACATTGATTAATATATTCTCAGGTGCCTAAGGATATGAAGGCCTGTGGGCAATCAAATGAGAAAAGCCCTATGCTAATACTCCAAACTCTCTGTGCTGTTTATGGTTGAGAGGTTGTCACACAAGCTAGTCTGTCAGCAGAGAGGTTTGACCTGAGTCACCCTTGTCACACCCAAGGCAGGGAATTAGCAGTAATTATTGGCATGACAAATAAAAAAACCTTTCACCAATATAATTCCTAATCAACCCACTAACACTATACTAATAATCTTCTAACTTCTCAAAAGAGTCTGTATTTAGAAAGTTTTAAAGCATCCCATGCCTCTCACAGCTGGGAGGCTGTAAACAATCACATGCGGCTGGACAACCTGATCAGGCAGGCCAGAGAACCTTCAGAGTTTGTAAGTTGAAACACTCTTGTCACGCCTAGGAATTTTTATTAACTGGGGGTGCAAGTTAACTCCTTCTCCGAGAGAAATGGTTATGGGGGAGAGCTCCCCGTAAAGTACTCTGGTTTTGGGGGTAGATGCTCGGGAACAGGGGATCTCCTGAGGCTTGATCACGCCTTTGCATATGCCAAGCTTCTTTTTCCTCATGACCTTTGCCATGGGCGGAGTTCCTCACACTGGCTCCCAACAAGGCATTAATTTTTTGAGTTGCAAAATAGTAATATTCTGCAATATCATTTTTTCCTAATCATCATATACTGTGTATAACCATCATACACTTCAGTTCATGTAGAAAAGGTAGAATAAATGCTTGACTTTCATCAGTGTTCAAAAGAGTAGCTTTGCTCACAAGCACCCTCCATGTCTGAACAATTAGTTTCTAGAATGCTCTCTAACATTTCACTATGAAGTCATAGATTTTAATGTAGTTGGTATGTTTTATTCACTACAGTTATTAACCCTATTGAAGCTTGAATTGTCCCATTTTTCAGTCTGTGGGAGTCCCTTTTCCTCCTAAGCCTTTCTAACGTGATTGTATTATTCTGTGACAGCTTTCTTGTTTTCCAGGAGAACAAAGTGTTCAAGGCTCAAACGGTACATATTCAGCCACAGCCCTATAATCAGCAGTTTTCCCAAGGAGTCTTGGCTGTTTCTAGTGATAAAGGATATTTAACGACAATAATTAGAGTGCTACAGATTTTCAATGCTACTGAATTGTCCATTGTCTCTAAGACTTTCAGTAGCTATAGACAATCAGTCAGTTCAGTTGCTCAGTCGTGTCCGACTCTTTGCGACCCCATGAATTGCAGCACACCAGGCCTCCCTGTCCATCACCAGCTCCCAGAGTTCACTCAGACTCACGTCCATCAAGTCCATGATGCCATCCAGCCATCTTATCCTCTGTCATCCCCTTCTCCTCCTGCCCCCAATCCCTCCCAGCATCAGAGTCTTTTCCAATAAGCCAACTCTTCGCATGAGGTGGCCAAAGTACTGGAGTTTCAGCTTTAGCATTATTCCTTCCAAAGAAATCCCAGGGCTGATCTCCCTCAGAATGGACTGGTTGGATCTCCTTGCAGTCCAAGGGACTCTCAAGAGTCTTCACCACCACAGTTCAAAAGCATCAATTCTTCGGCGCTCAGTTTTCTTCACAGTCCAACTCTCACATCCATACCAGACCACTGGAAAAACCATAGCCTTGACTAGACGAAACTTTGTTGGCAAAGTAATGTCTCTGCTTTTGAATATGCTATCTAGGTTGGTCATAACTTTTCTTCCAAGGATTAAGCGTCTTTTGATTTTATGGCTGCAATCACCATCTGCAGTGATTTTGGAGCCCAAAATAATAAAGTCTGACACTGTTTCCACTGTTTCTCCATCTATTTCCCATGAAGTGATGGGACCAGATGCCGTGATCTTCATTTTCTGAATGTTGAGCTTTAAGCCAACTTTTTCACTCTCCTCTTTCACTTTCATCAAGAGGCTTTTTAGCTCCTCTTCACTTTCTGCCATAAGGGTGGTGTCATCTGCATATCTGAGGTTATTGATATTTCTCCCGGCAATCTTGATTCCAGCTTGTGCTTCCTCCAGCCCAGTGTTTCTCATGATGTACTCTGCATAGAAGTTAAATAAGCAGGGTGACAATATACAGCCTTGATGTACTCCTTTTCCTATTTGGAACCAGTCTGTTGTTCCATGTCCAGTTCTAACTGTTGCTTTCTGACCTGCATACAGATTTCTCAAGAGGCAGGTCAGGTGGTCTGGTATTCCCATCTCTTTCAGAATTGTCCACAGTTCATTGTGATCCGCACAGTCAAAGGCTTTGGCATAGTCAATAATGCAGAAGTAGATGTTTTTCTGGAACTCTCTTGCTTTCTCCATGATCCAGCGGATGTTGGCAATTTGATCTCCGGTTCCTCTGTCTTTTCTAAAACCAGCTTGAACATCTGGAAGTTCATGGTTCATGTATTGCTGAACCCTGGCTTGTAGAATTTTGAGCATTACTTTACTAGCGTGTGAGATGAGTGCAATTGTGCGGTAGACTGAGTATCCTTTGGCATTGCCTTTCTCTGGGATTGGAATGAAAACTGACCTTTTCCAGTCCTGTGGCCACTGCTGAGTTTTCCAAATTTGCTGACATATTGAGTGAAGCACTTTCACAGCATCATCTTTCAGGATTTGAAATAGCTCAACTGGAATTCCATCACCTCCACTAGCTTTGTTCGTAGTGATATTTTCTAAGGCCCACTTGACTTCACGTTCCAGGATGTTTGGCTCTAGATGAGTGATCACACCATCGTGATTATCTTGGTTGTGCTATAGACCATGCTGCTGCTAAGTCACTTCAGTCGTGTCCGACTCTGTGCACCCCTTAGACGGCAGCCCACCAGGCTCCCCCATCCCTGAGATTCTTCAGGCAAGAACAGTGGAGTGGGTTGCCATTTCGTTCTCCAATGCATGAAAGTGAAAAGTCAAAGTGAGGTTGCTCAGTCGTGTCTGACTCTTAGCGACTCCATGGAGAGCAGCTCACCAGGCTCCTCCATCCACGGGATTTTCCAGGCAAGAGTACTGGAGTGGGGCGCCATTGCCTTCTCCCTATAGACAATAGGTATTTATAAATTACAGGTGTTTTTTTTTTTAACCTAATTTCATCCATCTTACATCTGTTTCTTCCTTATGCTAAAAATCCCGGTTCTCAATGACACCACTTTAATTAATCATTTTCTCTTTATCACTGTCAGCCACAAAACA
>SJYG01000467.1:1860614-1870711 GCA_006410535.1 Litocranius walleri | reverse complement strand
AAAACAGCGAGCCAGCAGTCTAAATTAGAATGACCAGCATTGGGAAGAAACAGAATTACTGTCTATGGGTGAAAACTGGTTTCAGCCCTTTTCTTCCTAGGTTGTGGCCTGTTGATGAGGCGCAGTACACTCTGGCTCTTAAGGCTGCCTGGGGCGCTGTGCACATGCCCCCTTCCCCCTCAGGGGTGCACCAGAGGCTGACCCAGGGCACTGCCTGGAGGAGGCACCCACCCCCACTCCCCCCATTTTCCAGTTACAGCGAACAGTGACCACCTGTTTCTTCAGCAGCAGTGAGGCTGAGCTAACGGGACACGGACTTGCTAGCAGGCTGCAAACCTTCAGAAGTCCGGTTTCAGACAGGTGGGTGACCAGCCCGGTGGTCAGAACACCTGGCGTTCAGTGGGCCCATGGTGAAAGTAGCAGGCGCGACGGATGTTTCTCAGTTAAAACAACTAGAGGTTTCTGTTCAGAAAGGTGCATGAGGCACAGGAAATCACTCAGGTTCCTGTCTCTGGGGACTAGACCGTCGGCTCCGACCCTGATCGTCACCCTGAGCCCCCCAGGCCCTGGTCAGGCTTGCTGTCTGGGGCCTGAGCTGGGGGTCCCCAGAGGGGCCCGTAGGCTGCACAGGCCCCCTGAGGGGCAGGAGGGGGACCAGCGCGCCGCCGGGGCTGGGGGCGGCGCAGGGGAGGCGCCCCGGGAAAGGCGCGGGCAGCCCTCCTGCCCGAGACGAGGCCGGCCTCCGGGGACGCGGGCGAGGCCCCTGGCCGCGTGGGCGCCGTCTGCAGACCACCTTCCAGTCTGCATCCTCAGGACGCAGCGGCTCCTGCGACGCCAGCTCGAGCTCCCGCCTCAGAGCTGGACTGGACCGCGGCCCGGCGGGGCTCCGGGCTCGGGCAGGGTCGCCCCGCGACGACCGCGCGCTCGCAGCCCCTCTCTGTCTCCAGACGAGCCGCGGCTCCGCGCGGGGGCCCGCGAGGGCATCTCGCGCCCGCCTTCTCACCCAGGGGTCGAACCCGTGGCTCAGGCGCTACCCGGCGAGTTCTTCCCCGCAGAGCGGCCATAGACAAATCCCGGATGAAGTTTAAGAAAAATGTGCCCACTGTCTCGTCAGTATTTTTTCTTGCTTCTGTTTTCTCCTGAGAGCTCCGGTGATGTGTGAAGTGAAAGTCGCTCAGTCCACTCCGGCTCTTTGTGACCCCATGGACTATATAGTCCGCAGGATTCTCCAGGCCGGGATACTGGGGTGGAGAGCCTTTCCCTTCCCCGGAGGATCTTCCCGGCCCAGGGGCTGGACCCAGGTCTCCCGCACTGCGGGCGACCTTCCCAGCCGAGCCTCCAGGGTGGCGCGCGCGTCGGTGCACCGCGTGGTGGCCCGAGGGTGGCTCAGAGTCGCCTTCTGTTTCTTCTTTCACCTTCTTTCTTGGCTCTCCTGGTGGCGCATATGGTAAAGGACCCACCTGCAGTGCGGGAGACCTGGGTTCGATCCCTGGGTTGGGAAGACACCCTGGAGAAGGGAAAGGCTACCCACCCCAGTATTCTGGCCTGGAGAAGTCCACGGACTGTATAGGCCACGGTGTTGGGACCAACACTTTCCTTTCTGTTTGTTTCTACTTCTGAGACTGGATGCTTTTAACAGCCTTGTCTCCCTATTCACCGATTTGCTGTTTGCCTTCTGGCTGCTCAGGTTGGCATTTAACCCCTCTACCGATGCAAAACCACAAAGACACTGAAAGTCATGGATGGCAGAGGACACTGCAGCCACCAGAGCTGGGATGGCTATTACGACCAAACAAAATACCATTCAAATCAACAATGTTTTTACAAGAGAACAGCTTTGTAAACCTGTTTTCAATTTTCCTTATACTTCATTTTCAAGGAATCATTTTTCTTGAAATAAGTTCTATTCTTTCTTCCCCAGTATTATTAAGATATAATTGACACACAGCCCTGTATAAGTTTAAAGCAGGCAGCGTAATGATTTGACTTACATTCCTCATGAAGTCATGACCATGGTAAGTTTAGTGAACACCCATCAACTCACATAGATAAAAATTAATGGACTAGAAAGAATATTTTCCCTTGTGATGAGAACTCTTAGGGTTTACTCTCTTAACAACTTCCATGTATAAACGCAGCAAAGTCAGATGTATTCATGAGGCTGTAGTTACACACATGGGAGAAGGCGGTGGCCCCCACTCCAGATCTCTTGCCTGGAAAATCCCATGGACGGGGGAGCCTGGTGGGCTGCAGTCCATGGGGTCACGAAGAGTTGGACACGACTGAGTGACTTCACTTTGACTTTTCACTTTCATGCCTTGGAGAAGGAAATGGCAACCCACTCCAGTGTTCTTGCCTGGAGAATCCTAGGGACGGGGGAGCCTGGTGGGCTGCTGTCTATGGGGTTGCACAGAGTCGGACGACTGAAGCAACTTAGCAGCAGTTACATCCATCAGTTCAGTTCAGTTCAGTCGTTCAGTCATGTCCGACTCTTTGTGACCCCATGAATCGCAGCACATCAGGCCTCCCTTCCATCACCAACTCTTGGAGTTCACTCAGACTCGCGTCCATCGAGTCAGTGATGCCATCCAGCCAACTCATCCTTGGTCGTCCCCTTCTCCTCCTGCCCCCAATCTCTCCCAGCATCAAAGTCTTTTCCAATGAGTCAACTCTTCGCATGAGGTGGCCAAAGTACTGGAGTTCCAGCTTTAGCATCAGTCCTTCCAAAGAAATCCCAGGGTTGATCTTCCTCAGAATGGACTGGTTGGATCTCCTTGCAGTCCAAGGGACTCTCAAGAGTCTTCTCCAACACCACAGTTCAAAAGCATCAATTCTTCGGCACTCAGTTTTCTACACAGTCCAACTCTCACATCCATACCAGACCACTGGAAAAACCATAGCCTTGACTAGACGAAACTTTGTTGGCAAAGTAATGTCTCTGCTTTTGAATATGCTATCTAGGTTGGTCATAACTTTTCTTCCAAGGATTAAGCGTCTTTTGATTTTATGGCTGCAATCACCATCTGCAGTGATTTTGGAGCCCAAAATAATAAAGTCTGACACTGTTTCCACTGTTTCTCCATCTATTTCCCATGAAGTGATGGGACCAGATGCCGTGATCTTCATTTTCTGAATGTTGCGCTTTAAGCCAACTTTTTCACTCTCCTCTTTCACTTTCATCAAGAGGCTTTTTAGCTCCTCTTCACTTTCTGCCATAAGGGTGGTGTCATCTGCATATCTGAGGTTATTGATATTTCTCCCGGCAATCTTGATTCCAGCTTGTGCTTCCTCCAGCCCNTCTTTCACTTTCATCAAGAGGCTTTTTAGCTCCTCTTCACTTTCTGCCATAAGGGTGGTGTCATCTGCATATCTGAGGTTATTGATATTTCTCCCGGCAATCTTGATGCCAGCTTGTGCTTCCTCCAGCCCAGTGTTTCTCATGATGTACTCTGCATAGAAGTTAAATAAGCAGGGTGACAATATACAGCTTTGATGTACTCCTTTTCCTATTTGGAACCAGTCTGTTGTTCCATGTCCAGTTCTAACTGTTGCTTTCTGACCTGCATACAGATTTCTCAAGAGGCAGGTCAGGTGGTCTGGTATTCCCATCTCTTTCAGAATTGTCCACAGTTCATTGTGATCCACACAGTCAAAGGCTTTGGCATAGTCAATAATGCAGAAGTAGATGTTTTTCTGGAACTCTCTTGCTTTCTCCATGATCCAGCGGATGTTGGCAGTTTGATCTCCGGTTCCTCTGTCTTTTCTAAAACCAGCCTGAACATCAAGAAGTTCACGGTTCATGTATTGCTGAAGCCTGGCTTGGAGAATTTTGAGCATTACTTTACTAGCGTGTGAGATGAGTGCAATTGTGTGGTAGTTTGAGCATTCTTTGGCATTGTCTTCCTTTGGGATTGGAATAAAAACTGACCTTTTCCAGTCCTGTGGCCACTGCTGAGTTTTCCAAATTTTCTGGCATATTGAGTGAAGCACTTTCACAGCATCATCTTTCAGGATTTGAAATAGCTCAACTGGAATTCCATCACCTCCACTAGCTTTGTTACATCCATAGTACTTATTATTTAACATATAACTGAAAGTTTGTACCTTTTGATTATCTTGATCCCATCCCGCTTCTTCTATCACCCATGTTAGTAGCCACACTGCTAGTGACCTCTTGTTCTACGAGTTTGTTTTTGATGTGTAATTGACCCACAACACTAGGCCTGTTCCTTTTACACAGCAGAGTGATTTGATATTTCTATAAATCAAAGTGATCACCACAGTGAGTCTAATCACCATCTGTCACCATACAAAGACATCACCTAAGCACTGACCACATTCTCACGTTGCACATGTCACACCTGTGACTCACTCATCTCACCTCTGGGAGTCTGCACCTCTTCACCCCTCTCACCTGCGTCTCTCCGCCCATTCTTCTGTTCTCGTCTTGGCAGTGGCCTGTTTATTCTCCTTATGCAATGACTGTTCCCATTCTGTTGTTTGTTCTCTCTCTCTTTTTGCTTTTTAGATTTTGTATACATAAATGACATTGTGCATTATTTGTCTTTCCCTAAATTTTTCAGCCTGGTATCTTCTAGGTCCTTCCAAGTCGTCACAGGTAAGAATGATCCGTTCTTTTCAAAGGCTGGGTAATTTTCACTGCGTGTCTGTGTCCATCTTCTTACCCTTCCATCTGTTGGTGAGCATTCGGGTCGCTTCCGTGTCCTGGCTATGGTGAGTACATAGAGGCGCATATATTTTCAAAAAAATAAGAAGGAAAACTTTGATCAAGCCCTGTCTCTAGAGCGTCTTTTATTGTAATCCACACCCCCAACCTGCTAGAGAGGAGGGAAAGGGCAGGACTGAGAGGCTCCCCCTTTTCGAATCCTGTCCCAGCCACTCAGGTTCAGGGTTGGTCCCCCCATAAATGTAACAGAGGGACAAGGGCAGCAAAAGCACAGACCCCGGTGTGGACCCTGCAGTCCGGCCTCTTCAATCCTGGCTCTGCCTCTTCCATGCCTGTGTCTCCAGCAGGGACTCACCCTGCAGCCTCCCACCAGTATTTCCTAAGACCACGGTGGGGGTGGGGGGGGGAGGGCTCCCTGCCTCCAGGGGCGCTTTCAGTGGAGAAGAACTAGAAAAGGCTACCTGAGCATGCTGCTCACGAGAGCCCGAGGGCCACAGAGCCCTCCCGTGTCCGGGCCCTGCACGTGGACCCGCCAGGCTGGGAGCCCGCCCCGCCTCCCCGGAGCCCTCAGCACTGCCGCAGGCAGCACAGGAGGGCCCTCGGGTGGCTCTGTTCACAGCCTGGACGTAATAGACGCGAGCAGGGTGTGGGGCCCCACAGTGGAGACAGAGGTCAGTAGTGAGAAGCAGACTCTGAATTTCTAGAAATGGTTCCCTCTGGGGAATGCGCACCTCACTTCACCCCATGAGCCTCACAGTGGAATTCAAATCCCAGCATAGTTTTAAAGGGTCAGATCTTTAAAAAGGCTCACTCCCTTCCCCTCTAAGATGAGTTCCGAGCTGGGAAAATTCTAATCCCTTGAAAATGGGAAATTTACATCAAAGCCATTGATGAAAAAGCGCCCAGAGTTTTATTCCTCAAAGGGTTGATTAGAGTTGCTTAGGAGAAATCGAAATGAATGTTCAAGAGATGTTTGTAGACTTGCAAGAATATTGAGGCAGTAACATCAGCAGGAGAATTAGTGAGGGCGCGCTCAGTGCATTTGCATTGTTTTGAGTGGAAAATGCCCTCTGGAGTCACCATAAGACTTGAAATCAGCAAAATAAGTGTGTCATCAACATTCTTATGCTCGTGTGGAAAGGCGGGCAAGGCTGGGGGAAGGAGCCCTGTGGCTCTCTGCCCACCTCCATCCAGCAATGCTGGGCGCCAGGCAGGTGTGAGCTGCTTTGCTGAGCAGGGCCAGGGCAGGAGCGAAAATAAGCTTATGGGTCAGGACCCCTCCTTCCTGTGCGCCTGCCTTCCCCCTCCCCAGGCTCGCCATCCGTCACCCAGCCCCACCATCCGTCACCCAGCCCCTCCTGCTGACGCACAAAGGTGTGGGCACCTGCTTCCCCCTGCCCCTCCACTCGGGCTCTGTTGGGGGCCAGTGTGAGGAACTCCGCCCATGGCAAAGGTCATGAGGAAAAAGAAGCTTGGCATATGCAAAGGCGTGATCAAGCCTCAGGAGATCCCCTGTTCCTGAGCATCTACCCCCAAACCAGAGTACTTTACAGGGAGCTCTCTCCCATAACCATTCCTCTCGGAGAACGAGTTAACTTGCAGCCCCAGTTAGTAAAAATTCCTGGGCGTGACTAGAGTGTTTCAACTTATGGGACTCCTCTGAAGGTTATCTAGCCTGCCTGTATAGGTTCCTCCGGCCACAACAGCCCTCCAACCTTGACAGGCATGAGATGTTTTGACTTACTAAAGGCAAATTCTTGTGGGAAGTTAGAAATTATTAGTATAGTGGGTTGGTTGGGAATTATATTGATAAAGGGTTTCTTCATTTGTTGTGTCAATAATTGCTGCTAATTCCCTGCCCTAGGTGGGACAAGGGCGTCTCAGGTTAAACCTCTCTGCGGACACATGATGGTTTACTACCTCTCAACCATAAACAGCACAGAGAGTTTTGGAGTATTCTGAGAATCTTAATTAACATGGGGCTTTTTCTTGTTGTTGAGTCAGTGATTGCCGCCAGGCCTCCATATCCTTTAGATATCTGGGAATATATTAATCAATGTATTTGGAATATAGAAAAGGAAATACAGTAGTTTTTGATGTTAGAGAAATAAGTATTAACCTCAATATTAGACTTTTTGAGTTAATGAATTTTCTCTTTTGTTATAGACTACTGTACTTTGTTATAAATCACTGTGTCCTTGCTATGCAAAACTGTAACCTTATCACTATCTTAAGACTAAATAGATTGTAAAGGGAACATTGGTGAAGAATTTTCATTTGTTGGACTGATGTTTGCTGCTAAGTCTTCATATTCCCTACTCTTATAATGAAACTAACTAGCATATAGGAGAAATAAGTATTAACCTTTAAGCATATAAGAGAAATAAGTATTAACCTTTAAGACGAATCATGTTAAACCTTAGGTTAAGTAAATTCCTTTCTTGATTGTAACTCACTACACCCTCACCCTATAGGAATGCAACTTTATTTGGAGGGTGGCGCCTGAAAAAATCACTCCTGGAAAAATAAGCTTTCTGGTTAACTGACCAGTATCAGAAAAGGCCATAAAATGTCAGCGGACCTCATGGTCAGAAGATGTTGTAAAAACTCATAAGACCTTTGTATAATTTTATATGAAACACCTGATTGTGACAAGGGTCAGGTCTGCTGACCCCCGCGTGACTCTGTATTCATCCCTATGTGTAACAAAAGGTATATAAACAAACCCGAAAAATAAAGAAATCGGATCAGTTCCGGAAAGACTGATTCCCTCATGTCGTTCTTCTCTGCTCCCCAATTTTCTGGCTGAATTCCCATCTGGAGCGTGGGTGCCCGCCATTCAGATGGTGCAAATTCCTTGTCTGGAATTTTATTGGTACCCCACATAAGCCAAGTTATTCAGCCCCTTTCTCTCTCTTACTATTTTCTGGCCGAATTCCCATCTGGTGCATAGGACCCACCAAGCCTACTAATTCTGCCTGGGCTTCTAAGATCGGACCGGGGGGGCCTCAATGCCTCCTCTCCTTCGGGAGAACGGGAAGACACCTGCGGCCTACGTAGGTGGTGATTGGCACCCTGTGTTAACCAAGTTATTTGGCCTCTTTTTCTCTGCTAAATTCCTAGTCCCTCACTATCAGTAATTAATTAATTTTTTTCCTAGGCTGCCTACTCCGTCCCCACCTTTGAATCACCCTGGATCCACCGGGGCTGGACCCCGGTAGGGCTCACCTGCCACGGGGCCTGGGAGCCTTACCCCTGTCTCGAGGGACCCTCGTCTCTAACGCCGGCACAGCCCCCACTGCCGTGGTCATGGCCTCGCATCCTGTCGCCAGAACCACTTGGATCCTAAAATAAAGCCACATAGCTTCAGTAGTTTATCAAACAAATCTTCTTGCTGGAAGAATGAAGACGTACTTTGGCACCAGAGAATTTCAGGGGGACCATATGCGTGTCTTCTGTTTCACGTCCAGGCAGTAAGTTTTCCTCTAGGAAAGTGCTCACTTTGTCGCAAACAGGACAAGGACTGGAGAAAGCTACGATGGTGGAGCTGGGCACTCGGTCCCCACAGCAGCCTCGCTCTCTCAAAGGCAGGTCCCCTCAGGCCGAGGCTCCTCTGGGGCACATGAGCTCTCCCTGGACCCTGGGGAGTGAATCTGAAGCAACTAAGAAACAAATATATCATTGCATCATATTTATCCAAAAAAATGTTAATGTGCTTTTAATTCTAAGTGAAAATCACTCAGTCGCGTCCAACTCTTTGTGACCCCAGGGACTATACAATCTGTGGCATTCTCCAGGCCAGAATCCTGGAGCGGGTAGCTAGTCCATTCTCCAGGAGATCTTCCCAACACAGAGATCAAGCCCAGTCTCCTGCATTGCAGGTGCACTCTTTACCAGCTGAGCCATGAGGGAAGCCCAAGAACACAGGAGTGGGTATCCTATCCTTTCTCCAGTGGGTCTTCCCGACCCAGGAATCAAACCGGGGTCTCCTGCAATGCAGGCAGATTCTTTACCAACTGAGGTATCAGGGAAGCCCCAATTCTAATTCTAAGGATCTTGGCGAAGTATTGATGCCTTAGAGAATTCAGAGAGATCCAGGTGGGGAGAGGTCTCTAGGGAAGGGGTGATCAGTTTTCTCCTGGAAGGACTGGCCTGGATGAAAGCCTTCGGACTAGCCCTTGACCCACTGAGCTCGGGGCAGAGCTGCTCACAGGCCCCATGAGGAGGACTGAGCCCCATCTTGTACCCAGAATGCTCTGTGACCTTGGTCCTGATGAAGCACGCAGCCCGAGGAGGGGAAGCCTCGGCTCAGAACCTGGAGGGTGGAGTCGAGGCCTGTGGACAGCAGACCCCGGGCGTCCCATCCCCGCTCAGGCTATTGGCAAGGACTCTAGTGTCCAGAGATGCCCGGCCTGGGCTGCGTGGGGCTGGGCAGCCCTGATGCCAGGCTCAGCCCAGTCCCCGCCCCCACCCCTGCTTCACACTCCCACAGAATGGGGGCCTGGCCCATCACAGAGCACGCAGTGTGCAGGGTCCCACTCCCCTATGGTCGGAGGTGTGGTCGTCGGTGCACTTGTCCTTGGGGAGGTGGACTGAGAAACAGAGGCGGCTGTCCATGAAGGCGGACAGTGCAAAGGCTGGAAGGCAGCTGTTAAGCAGGGGTGCTTGGCAAGAATACCTGTCCATCAAGCCTGCTTAGAGTAGACCACCAGGGAGACAGGGCTTTGCTTCCTGGACAGTCAGAGAAGCAGACAGTCCTCCGTCCTCACCCCATCTGGGCGTGAGGGTCTGGGGAGGGGCCATCTCAGATTCAAGGGTAACCCTGCCCTCATGGCAGGTGGGGCTGCTGTGAAGCCCAGCGCCAGGGTGTCCCCACCCTGCAGCCCTCAAACCTCTCCCTGCTTCCTCTTGGCCCCCACCCACCACATTGCAAGTCACCCTGCCGCCCCCAGGGACAGGGGGTCCCTAAGGAGGGTTTGTTACACCTCAACTGGCCACCCCTGGGTCACTTATGTTATATCCTTGTGCCTTTGGGTTCTAGGTGTTTTCATGTAAGAATTTTCACTGAAGCCGTTTCACTGCACAACTAATTGGCTGTAAGACAATTTTGCAGTAAAAAAATAATGAAAATAAACAAAGTATATTAGAAAGGACATAATGAAACATGAAAAATTAACAATGAAATACTTACAAGATTTTATTGTAAAAAATGAAACTACCAAAGCAGATCTGAACACATTCAAAATAGGTGTGCTCTAAGTCTATGTCGCCATTGCCGCCCTGCAGACACAGCGGGGAGAGGGTGGGACAGGCTGAAAGAGCAGCGTGCAAACGTGGGCATCACCACGTGCAAAACAGATTGCAGCTGGGCATTTGCTGCGTGGTGCGGGGAGCTCAAGCCTGCGCTCTG
>SJYG01000467.1:1830852-1851429 GCA_006410535.1 Litocranius walleri | reverse complement strand
TTCACCCACATGCGGGTGTGCACAGTGGTGGGTGTGCACAGTGGGTGGGTGTGCACAGTGGGCAGGTGTTCTTCAGTGGGGGTGTGTGCACACTGGGAGGGTTGCCGTGGGCGGGTGGGCAGTGTCCGGGCTGCACCTATGTGCAGACTTGCACCCGTGGGCGCTGTGAGCATGTGCCCCCAGCCTGGCCCCCAGGCCCTGGCATCCCCCCCAAGCTCCTGGCCCCTACTGGTCCCTCCCTGCCCACTGAGCCCTCACCCCCGTCACTGACCTCACCCCCAGCCCCGCAGGTCCCCTGTGACCCTGTCCTGTGGGAGGGGTTGGCCCACAGTGTGAGCGTCTCCTAGGCCCTGGGTGTCACACGCCAGCCGGGGGGACCCCCATGAGTGTGGATGCAGGAGCCCCTGGGCCCGGGCAAGGAGGCCCTCCACCCCATGGACCCTTGGGTGAGAGAGGAAGGAACAGGAGACGAGCTAAGAGTGGCGGAAGCCCTCCATTTAGGAAGAGCCGTCGGCCTTCTTAGGCTCTTCAGATGCCCATCACCCCACCCCACCTGCCTCTGGGTTCCACCAGGCCCTGAGAACGATGCCCTCAGCCCTGCTCTGACCCTGAGCCCCAGACCCAGACTTGCACCAGGAGCCCCCCAGGCAGGGAGCAAGCAGCGTCGTGAAGCATCGTCCCAACATCCTTCCCCCCAAACCCTCAGCCACGCGATAGGGAAAGGCCTGGCCGTGAGCACAGGGGCCCAGAGCTTGGCGGGTCTTGCTCTGGACTGGGCATGGGAGAGGAGGCATGGAGAGGCTGCAGGGGCAGGATGGGTGCGGGGAGCACAGAGGGCACCTGCTCCTGCCTCAGTTAGACCCCAGGGGACAGCAGGGGGAGAAGGGCCCAGACCCTCAGCTGTGAGGATGTGTCCTGTCCTGACGATGGTGAGGAGGGCGCAGGGCCAGGGATGAGCTTACAGGGGCCAGGGCCCCGCAACCGCGTCTGTAGATGCCTCGCCCCTGGACAGATGCAGAACCTGGTCCACGCACCCCGGCCATAGGAGCCCTGTGCTCCCAGTCAGGCTCCGGCAGGCACAGCAGGATGCTGGCCACCAGGGAGAGGGTGGGCCCTGTGACAGGCGGAAGGGCCCAGTGATGGGGGAGGACGGACCCCCATGATAGGGAGGACTGGACACCAGGGAGAGAGGGCGGGCCCCGTGATGGGGGAGAATGGGCCCCAGTGACGGGGAGGACGGGCCCTAGTGATGGGGAGGATGGGCACTGTGACGGGGTGGACGGCTCCAGTGACAGGTGGGATGGGCCCCAGTGACAGGGGGGATGGGCTCCCATGACGGGGGAGATGGGGCCCCGTGACGGGGAGGATGGGGCCCAGTGACAGCAGGGAGGACGGGCCCCAATGACTGGATGGCCTGCACAGGAAGGACTTGGGGGCAGAGCCCAGGGCAGCAATGCTGGTGAGGGTCGGCGGGACCGGGAGCGGGCCCCACACACCCTCAGGGGTCCAGCTCTCCTGCTTTCCTGGGGCAGACCTGCCCATCCTCCCAGGATGACACAGAGGAGTCCTCCCCCACCCTCCACAGCTCACAGCTCCATCAGAACCATCACGCCCTCGGGAAGATACCAAGGACCAGCCCCGGTGGATCCAGGGTGATTCGAAGGTGGAGACGGAGTAGGCGGCCTAGGAAAAACTTATTTAGTTACAGATAGAGAGGGACTAAGATTCTAGCAGAGGAAAAGAGGCCAAATAACTTGGTTAACACAGGGTACCAATCACCACCTATGAATGCCGAAGGCGTCTTCCCGTTCTCCCGAAGGAGAGGAGGCACTGAGACCCCCCCGGTCCGATCTTAGAAGCCCAGGCAGAATTAGTAGGCTTGGTGGGTCCTATGCACCAGATGGGAATTCGGCCAGAAAATAGTAAGAGAGAGAGAGAAAGGAGCTGAATAACTTGGCTTACGTGGGGTACCAATAAAATTCCAGACAAGGAATTTGCACCATCTGAATGGCGGGCACCCACGCTCCAGATGGGAATTCAGCCAGAAAATTGAGGAGCAGAGAAGAGCGACATGAGGGAATCAGTCTTTCCGGAACTGATTCGATTTCTTTATTTTGGGGTTTGCTTATATACCTTTTGTTACATATAGGGATGAATACAGAGTCACGCGGGGGTCAGCAGTCCTGACCTTATCAAAATCAGGTGCTTTACATAAAAAAAATGTCTTAGGGGTTTTACATCATCTTCAAGCCATTTCTGCCTGCTGACATTTACAACTCTTTCTGATAACCAGAAAACCTATTTTTTCTAAGGGTGTTTTTCCTTAAACCAATCACCACCCTCCAAATAAAGTCGCATTCCTATAGGGTGAGGGTGTAGTGAGTTACAATCAAGAAAGGAATTTATTTAACCTAAGGTTAACATGATTAATCTTAAAGGTTAATACTTATTTCTCTTATATGCTAGTTATATTCATTATAAGAGTAGGGAATATGAAGACTTAGCAGCAAACATCAGTCCAACAAATGAAAATTCTTCACCAATGTTCCCTTTACAATCTATTTAGTACAGTTTTGCATAGCAAGGACACAGTGATTTACAGCAAAGTACAGTAGTCTATTACAAAAGAGAAAATTCATTAACTCAAAAAGTCTAATATTGTTAACATCAAAAACTACTATATTTCCTTTTCTATATTCCAAATACATTGATTAATATATTCTCAGGTGCCTAAGGATATGAAGGCCTGTGGGCAATCAAATGAGAAAAGCCCTATGCTAATACTCCAAACTCTCTGTGCTGTTTATGGTTGAGAGGTTGTCACACAAGCTAGTCTGTCAGCAGAGAGGTTTGACCTGAGATGCCCTTGTCCCACCTAGGGCAAGGAATTAGCAGCAATTATTGACACAACAAATGAAGAAACCCTTTATCAATATAATTCCCAACCAACCCACTATACTAATAATTTCTAACTTCCCACAAGAATTTGCCTTTAGTAAGTCAAAACATCTCATGCCTGTCAAGGTTGGAGGGCTGTTGTGGCCGGAGGAACCTATACAGGCAGGCTAGATAACCTTCAGAGGAGTCCCGTAAGTTGAAACACTCTAGTCACGCCCAGGAATTTTTACTAACTGGGGCTGCAAGTTAACTCGTTCTCTGAGAGGAATGGTTATGGGAGAGAGCTCCCTGTAAAGTACTCTGGTTTGGGGGTAGATGCTTGGGAACAGGGGATCTCCTGAGGCTTGATCACGCCTTTGCATATGCCAAGCTTCTTTTTCCTCATGACCTTTGCCATGGGCGGAGTTCCTCACACTGGCTTATATGCTAGTTATATTCATTATAAGAGTAGGGAATATGAAGACTTAGCAGCAAACATCAGTCCAACAAATGAAAATTCTTCACCAATGTTCCCTTTACAATCTATTTAGTACAGTTTTGCATAGCAAGGACACAGTGATTTACAGCAAAGTACAGTAGTCTATTACAAAAGAGAAAATTCATTAACTCAAAAAGTCTAATATTGTTAACATCAAAAACTACTATATTTCCTTTTCTATATTCCAAATACATTGATTAATATATTCTCAGGTGCCTAAGGATATGAAGGCCTGTGGGCAATCAAATGAGAAAAGCCCTATGCTAATACTCCAAACTCTCTGTGCTGTTTATGGTTGAGAGGTTGTCACACAAGCTAGTCTGTCAGCAGAGAGGTTTGACCTGAGATGCCCTTGTCCCACCTAGGGCAAGGAATTAGCAGCAATTATTGACACAACAAATGAAGAAACCCTTTATCAATATAATTCCCAACCAACCCACTATACTAATAATTTCTAACTTCCCACAAGAATTTGCCTTTAGTAAGTCAAAACATCTCATGCCTGTCAAGGTTGGAGGGCTGTTGTGGCCGGAGGAACCTATACAGGCAGGCTAGATAACCTTCAGAGGAGTCCCGTAAGTTGAAACACTCTAGTCACGCCCAGGAATTTTTACTAACTGGGGCTGCAAGTTAACTCGTTCTCTGAGAGGAATGGTTATGGGAGAGAGCTCCCTGTAAAGTACTCTGGTTTGGGGGTAGATGCTTGGGAACAGGGGATCTCCTGAGGCTTGATCACGCCTTTGCATATGCCAAGCTTCTTTTTCCTCATGACCTTTGCCATGGGCGGAGTTCCTCACACTGGCCCCCAACAGGAAGACTGACGATGAGACCATATTTCCAAGGTGGCGGGGGGACATGGAGCCACCCCTCCCTTCCAGGCATGGAACAGCCGTGGAAGTGCCTCCAGCCTAGGGGACACACAGGGTCCGCTCCTCTCACCCAAGCTTGGTTCTCCCGGAGTGGGCATATCCTCGGGGACGCTGGTGACGTCTGGAGGCAGTTTCACTTGTCAGAGCCTGGGGGTCTGGGGCTCCTGCCCCCAGGACTCCCGGAGGCAGAAGTGTGGGTGCTGCTGAGTGCCCAGAGTGGCCCACGCTCAGCGCCAGGGGCCTCAGGGTGGGAAGCCCCAGCATAGCGAAGCATGTCCTCCTGGCTGCCGCTTCTCCACTAGGGCGGCCCCTCAGCCTTTCTGCTCCCCAGGGGCCGGGCCGTCCCTCCAGGAGCCGTCCTGGGTTGGGGGCAGGCACGGCGGGGACAAGGCTCACCCACAGATGCAGTCCTGTGCTCACTTGCCCTTCCCGGCCCAGGGGCAGCACCCACGCCCGTCCACTACCGACCAGCAGCCTTGAGGGTGCCCTGGTGGGCAATCCACACTTTCCAGATCAGACCAGACAGTGGGGCACTGCCCACCATGCGTGCAGCCCCTGAACCACCCAGGGACCCTCCTCGTCCAGCCAGCAGGCTCCTCACGCTTCCTTTCTGAGAAGACAGGACATCAGTCACTCCCCAGAGCCTCCCTCGGAAAATGAGCAAAGGACGCTGGGCCGGGCTGAGTGACAGAGGGCGGCACAGTGCTGACGTGCGACGAAGCCTCGCCAGCACCACGACGGCAGATAGGTGCAGCCGGCAAACTGCCGGCAAGGGCAGACTGTCTCGGCGGGATCAGCCTCCCCCTGGAAAACAATTTCACACTAGACTAAACAGCAGAGTGAAGTAATAAATGCCCTGCATTGTCCAGTTCCTAACCCGGGCCTTGATACAGATTAAAAACAAGTCAATTATTCTCATCAGTGACAGAAGCTCACCGTGCTTAGCAAAATAAGATGAAGAGGTCTGGGGTGGAGAGCAGCCGTCCTGGGATGACCTGTGTCTCACAGGGGAGGCCCCAGTTCCCTGGCCCGACAGCGGAGGAGGCAGAGGCCAGCATTCCAGCTTCGAGGCCTCGTTGTAAAATACAGACGACACAAAGCACAAGAATGCAGGTGCCTTTCAGGAAACGCCCCACCTCCCCTGGGAGTCAGTTCTGCCCTGCATCGCGAGAGGGCGTTCGGTTGGCACAACAGAGGAAGACGCACCTGCCCCCAGGTCGGCGGGGTTGGGCCGCTGTCTGTGTCTGCAGGACGTGAAACCGCCCAAGAGGCCTTGGGAAGAGTCGCCTGAATCCTAGACGCATTCTCATGCCTGTCAACCCGTGACGCAGGTGGAAGCACTTCACATCCGTTTGTGGGGCTACACACTCCGGGTCTCTGGATCACTCGGGGCCAGGAGGTTTTGTGAGAGAGGGAAGAGCTCTGTTCACACAAGGCCGCGGTGCTCGCAGAGGGGAATGGTGACGATGGCTGAACGCCCCGCGCCCAGTGACCGCAGCCTTAGTGGTCTGCCTCCCCCCCCAGCCCGCCTATGTGATGCTGGGGGGAGCGTGACCACCCTCCCGAGCTGCACCTCTGCGCCAGGCCTTGCCCATGCCCCTGCTTCCAGAGGCACCCCAGCCCCACGAGCCCCAGGCCCTGACCCTGCAGACGGCCGGCTGCCCCCCGGCCTGTCAGCCGCCCATTGATCCCCTTAGAGGGTCCTCACGTTCAGGCCTCAGGCCTCTCATTCATGGCCCTCGACGATGAAAGATCAGGAGATCAGCTCCGCCTGGTCCTGGGGGGCCCCGGGCATGGCCCCCGCTGGCCCATCAGGGTTCGGGAGTGTAGCCCTCCCCGTCCCGGTCTGCTGGCACCCTGACCGCCTGTCTGTCCATGAGCGCTCCTGGAGTCCCCCCCGCCCACCACGAGTGGCCTCTCCCCTGCAGCCTGCACAGATGGGGAGCCCCATCCCCTGCGCACAGCCCCTGCCCGAGCCCTCCCCACGGGGCTGCTGGCACCCTGACCACCTGTCTGTCTGTGGACGAGCAGCCTCTGACCACCAGCCTGCACAGACAGGGAGCCCTGTCCCCTGCCCAAGCCCTCCCCATGGGGCTGGTGGTCCTGCTGCCTGGCCGGGCTAGCCCTCTGAGGCCTCCACAGGGCTGTGGCCGGCCCCGTGGTCCTGGGGCCCAGGGACAGGCACTGACAGGGCCTTGGCCGGGGCCTCTGGCTTCCGGGCGTGGCCGGACGGTACAGGGAGGGGACCCTGCTGGGGTCCCGTGCCCCCTGGTGGCCCTGGCACTCCACAGCAGTTGGTCAGAAATGTGCCTGTGTGTCCGTGAGGTCATGATTGCCGTCAGGGGTGCCCCTTCTGGGGACAAAGGAGGCCGTGGGCACCCACCTGACTGAGCCCCAAAGGCCTGCTCTGACTCTCCGGTCCCGGAGGGACCGTCCCCAACCTGGGCCTGGCTGCTCCCTCAGGGGCCAGGCCTGGTCGCTCCCCTGCAGGGGCTGCCAGCTGGTGCACCCCTCCTGCAGGGCTGGGGGTGACGGGGGCGACGGGGGCCCCGACATCTTCAGGCACCATCAGCCTGCGATCTCCACTATGACAAGGGACCCCGATTCTTCAAAGCTATAGACATTTTTTTTTGTAGTTGTTATTCTTTTCCCCATTTTGGGAGCCAGGCATCTAAAGATTAGAACATTGAAAACTAACTCCAGATAAGGGAGAATTTAGAAACTCACCACAAGGAGACGCTCAGGCTCAGGAAAGACCTGAGGGAATCTCGCACTTTGAGTTCTGGATGATTCTGGGCGAAGACGTAGCCTCCAACCTTCAAAGAAGGAAAGGAAGGAAGGCAAAAGGGGGAGCTGACCTCCAGACTGACCACAGTGTGAGAGCGAAGTGTCCAGTTTTCAGCAACAACAGCAGATCATCAGGGAAGCGAAGAAACACGAAAGTCAGTCCCGCTGACGGGAGCACAGCACGCAGACAGAAGGCGCCCCGAGAAGGCCCTCACTGCTGGGAGCCGCCCGCGTCCTCTGCGTCCACGGGCCCAGCCCCTGTGCTGTGTCTTTCGGTTCTAGCTGCAAGCGAGTTGAGACGGTATTTACCTTTCTCTGTCTGACCTACTTCTTATCCCTCAACTTATCCACGCTGTCACAAGTGGTCAGATCACACTCATTTTTCATGAGCAAATAATATTGTTATATATGCACTTGCCACACTACTGAGTCCATTCAACCACTGTTGGAAACCTAGGTCATTTCCACAACATGATTATTGTAAATAACACTTCAGTGAACACGGAAGTGCATGTCTTTTCAAATTGCTGCTTGTGTTTCCTTCAGGTATATTTGCCCAGGAGTGGAATAGCTGGGCCGCATGGTAGCTCTGCTTTTAATTTCAAAGGGGCCTCCGTCCTGTTTTCCATCGTGACTGCACCAAGTCACGTTTCCGTCAGTAGTATCCGAGGGCTCTCTTTGCTCCGAGTCCTGCCCAGCTTCGATTGTTTATATTCTTTTGGATGGCAGCTACTTTGACAGATGTGGGCTGGCATCTCGCTGTGGTTTCGATGTGCAGTTCCCTGGTTGTTAGTGATGCTGATCATCTTTTCATGTGCCTGATGGCTGTCTGTAATTTTTCTCCTGAAAAATGTCCGTTTAGCTCTTCTGCCATTATTTAAAATTTTTCACTGTTGTTTTGATGTTGGCCTATATGAGTTCTTTAAATGTTTTGGATATTAATCCCTTGCTGTATACATCATTTGCAAATATCTTCTACTTTTTGATAGCCTCCCTTTTCAATTTATTGATGGCTTCCTTTGCTGTGCAGAAGCTTTTAGTTTAGCAGCCGATGTCCTAGACAGTTAGAGTGGGGACGAAGGTGAGAGAGTGAATGAGGATGAAGGATGAGCCCACGGTGCTCGAGCAAGGAGGCTGGCAGGATGACAGCCAAGACCAGAGAGCGATCCGGACTCTCTTCCTTGTGGTTCTCGAGGGTGACAAGTTCCAGGGGGAAACTGCACAGTGTTACCTGCCTCCTCTCAGAGGTTACAGTTTGAGGGTCTTGCGTGAGTGACAAGGCCTCCAAAGCAGGAACAGAATGTGAGGAGGCGGGGTGTCTTCCATGAAGGAAGGGAAAGACCAGATGTCAGTGGACAACAGCCAGGCACAGGGCATCTGCATGTCCCGTGGGGGAGCCTTAGAGGGTCAGCAGTGCCTCTGTGAATGCATGTGCACGCGTGTGTGCGTGTTTCACATGTGTACACGTGTGTATGTGTGCACACACGTGTCTGCACGCATGTCCATGCCCGCACATTCACGCACATGTGCGTATGTGTGCATGCCTGCGTGTATGCATCCATGTGTGTGGGTGTGCGTGTGTGCGTATGTGCATGTGTGTACATGCATGTGGGTTAGAGGGAGGCAGACGTCCCACTGAAGAGGGGCACAGCAGCCCCTCCCTCTCCCCCTGTCCCCAACTCCTGCCTTTTACACAGTCTCAGCTGTGTTTTGTGTTAATTGCACTTAATATGCAAGTTTCACGATGACTTCAGGAAATAACTCAATTAGATGCAGATGTATTCAGCTGACTGTTGCACTTTACAAATATGATTTTTCCATTGATGTTTAATTGCCTTAAAATTCTTTCAAGGTTAAAAGGGAACTATCTCTTGAATATTAGTTATTAAATTATGTAATGCCAATTAACTTGCTGAATTGATTTGCACTTTATGACACTTTATATTGATTGTTTGAAAGCAAGCTTCTAATTATCAAAGGATTGGATATTTTCATCTCAAAAGTCCTCTGAGAGTAACAGAAAGCTGGCCTGTCATTTTGAAGGTCCTGGTTCCTTATGACCAGTGACTTGAACCCCAGTGTGGGATCAACAAAGGGAAACATTTTCCTGGGTGGAGGGTTCTGGGAAGCCCTGAGTCTGCTGCTGGTTTTCCACAGTGTTACCCAGCTGCCCTCCAGGTCAACAGCAGCACCCAGAAGTAGGCATGCTATCTCCACAGGCAAAGAGCTGCTGTTTTCTCCATTCATCCTGCTTGGAAATGAAGCACCCTGCCCCTAGGGTTTACACCCCTGGTTTCACCACCTGCGAGATTTTAGCATCTGGACTGCCACCTAACGCCAGGGGGCTATGGTGCTCCCCTACAAGCAGTGATGTGTCCTTGCTGCTGACCGTCCAGTGCACTTAAGAGCAGGGATTCCACAAAAAGCCATGAAATAAACAATTATGTATTGAAAGTGAAAGTCACTCAGTTGTATCTGACTCTTTGTGACCCCATGGACTATACAACCCATGGAAATCTCCAGGCCAGAGCACTGGAGTGGGCAGCCTATCCCTTCTCCAGGGGATCTTCCCAACCCAGAAATCGAACTGGGGTCTCCTGCATTGCACGTGGATTCTTTACCAACTGAACTAAGAGGGAAGCCCCAATTATGTATTAGTCATAAAGTATTAATATAAAGCCACCAAGTCTTAAGCAAAAGCTAGCAAAAAACATATTTTGAAATAGTGAAAATTTTATTTTTAATTTATGTTAAATTAAAATTTATATTTAAATTATGGAACTTTATACTTTTATAGCAGCATCATTAAAATCATAGGGAAAATTCAGTGAAATGTGTGTAAAGTCACGCTCTAAAAACTACAAAACACTGTTGAGTAATTAAACACCAAATTGAGCTATGAAGTTAAAACAGTATCAGTCAACTTCTAGTTGTTTTTCACATTAAACCAGATTTGTGAGATAATTATTCTATAAAGCCTTTGGCTTCCAGAACATGGTTTAAAATCACAGTCTAATTAATTCAGCCTTTGGCTCCTCCTCCAGCCCTCTTTTATTGACTTTTCTCTCACTTTCCAAGTATACAGATTGCATTTCCAGTTTTATTAAAACTGCCCTGCTGCAGAATACTTAGCGGTATTCAAAAATGGGCCTCATTTATTATTGCATAATTAACACATCCAAAAGTCTCCTTTACCACAAAACCCTGAGTGCTTTATTACTGTATTTTGCAAAACAGAGAAGGGAAAATGATTGCTGGGGACTCTCTCCAAGAAAAATGTGCGAGGCCCCTACTGCTCATTTATGAGCTGAGCAGTGCGAGCAGTGAGCTGATGGGAGATTTTGGCCCTTAGTACAGATGGTCCCTGAATTACAATTTTTCTACTTTACAACGGTGTAAAACCGATACAACTTTAGTAGAGTCTGGACTTGGAATTTTGAATTTTGATCTTTTCCTGGGTTGGTGATATGAGGTCCAATCCTCCCCTGTAGCGCTGGGCAGTGGCTGCAGCTCCCAGTTGGTCCCGAGATCATGAGGGTGAACAATCAACAGACTTAAACCATCCTGAGCCCAGACAACCAATTGGACTCTAAGGGGTTATTACTTTCATCATCATCACCATTATCACCATCATCACCACTGCCATCACCACCACCATCACTATCACCACCACTGTATGCATCACCACCACCACCATCACCACCACCATAACCACCATTACCATCATCACCACCATCACCACCATCACCATCACCATCACCACCACCACCACCACCATCACCATCACCATCACCACCACCACCATCACAACCACCACCACCACCATCACCACCATCACCACCATCACCACCACCATCACCACCATCACCACCACCACCATCACCATCACCACCACCATCACCACCATCATCACCATCACAACCACCATCATCATCACTGCCACCATCACCACCACCATCACCACCACCACCACCATCACCATCACCACCATCACCACCACCACCATCACCACCACCATCACCACCATCATCACCACCATCATCACCATCACCACCATCACCACCGCCACCATCACCATCACCACCACCATCACCACCATCATCACCACCATCATCACCATCACCACCATCACCACCACCACCATCACCATCACCACCACCACCATCACCATCACCACCACCATCACCATCACCATCACCACCATCATCACTACCATCATCACCATCACAACCACCACCACCATCACCATCATCACTGCCACCATCACCACCATCACCGTCATCCTCAGGGGATGGGTTGACCCTCTGCGCCTCTCTGCCCCACTGCCTCCATGCTCTCTTCAAATCATCAACTCAAATTTCAAAGCTACCTCTTGTCCTAATAATTTTAACTTCTTTTCCATGCATATTTCTATCCATCAGCTAGGCTATTATAATCTCAACTCATATAAACAGCAGACTAAATTGCATTTGTTTTTAAAATTTTGAGAAAAATCCTCAAATGCTGCACCTTTGTTGCCCTGACAGTCTTTCATCATTTTTCATTTTTATTAATTTTATCTACTTATCAAAAGACATTATTGAAAATGAGTAGACATGTGACAATTTGGAAGATATTACATAGATTTAGAAATAGATGGAGATATAAAAAGGGAGAGTCGTGTATGATTCAACAATTAATACATGAAAAACCCATTGAAAATGCAAATAGGCATTTCATGAAAAAAGACATTTGAATACCAATAAGCATATGAAATCATGCTCAACATCATTATTTATCAGGGTAATGCAATTTAAAGCCACGTGAGATACCATCTTCAACCCACTGCTGCTGCTGCTAAGTCGCTTCAGTCGTGTCCAACTCTGTGCGACCCCATAGACGGAAGCCCACCAGGCTCCGCCCCCCCTGGGGTTCTCCAGGCAAGAACACTGGCGTGTGTTGCCATTTCCTTCTCCAGTGCATGACAGTGAAAAGTGAAAGTAAAGTCGCTCAGTCGTGTCCAACTCTCAGCAACCCCATGGACTGCAGCCTACCAGGTTCCTCCATCCATGGGATTTTCCAGGCAAGAGTACTGGGGTGGGGTGCCATTGCCTTCTCCGCTTCAACCCACTAGAATCACCAAAATGAAAAACTTCTGATGATTCTCATATCAAACACTATCAAAGGTATGAATTAACTCAGGCATAGCTGAGGGAGTATAAAATGAAACACTCACTTTGGCAAACTCTTTGATAATTTTCTTAAAATAATGTCAAATACACATCTGACCAAACAATTCCACTGCTAGTTATTTAGCAAAGGAAGTTTGGAATATGTGTTCACAAAATTAATTGTACAAAAATGTTTAACTAGCTTTTTTACAACAGCTAGAAACTGAAAACAACCCAAATATCCATCAACTGAAGAATGAATATCAAATTATGGAACATTCCAGATGCAATACTGCTTAGACATCGAATGCAACCCATCCATAAATGGAACAAACATTATTCTGAGTGGAATAGACCAGACTCAAAGTGCACGTTCTGTGTGATCTCACTGATGTGAGGTTGAAGGACAGTCAAATAAGGGAGTGAGTGAAAGTCTCTCAGTCCATGGAATTCTCTGGGCTGCAATGCCAGAGTGGGTAGCCATTCCCTTCTCCAGGACTCGAACCCAGTTCTCCCGCATTGCAGGCAGATTCTTTACCAGCTGAGCCACAAGCGAAGCCCAAGAGTACTGGAGTGGGTCACCTATCCCTTCTCCGGGGGATCTTCCTGACCCAGAATGGAACCAGGGTCTCCTGCATTGCAGGTGGATTCTTTACCAACTGAGCTATCGGAGAAGCTCCATCCAATACAAGCTTTGGCTTTGGTATAAAATTCAGCAGATTGGTTTCTTGATGTAAGCAGCCCAAGCAAGCTTTCTGGGGTGATGGAAATACTCCATGTCATGCTTTTGCAGTAGTTTTATGGGCATGTGAAATCTCCCAAGTTTATCTAACTAGCAGTTAAGATAAGTTACGAGCTTAATAAATAAACAGCATGTGTTCATGGGGAACATTATCTAACACTGGCTCTAAGTCTTTTCTGAGCAAAATTAACTGGCAAGCTGGATGATCACCAGCCTCACGGGTTCATTTTACGGCTCAGCCTGAGATATTCTCTGCTGACAGCCGTGGGCATGGTCTAAATCACCCCTTCCCCCCAGCCAGTCACAATCAGCAATCATCTCACAAAATAATGAGTTTGCCAGCACAGAGAATCCCAGAAGATCTCAAAGGAATCCACTTCTTGAATTTCATTTCTAACGTTCCCTTCCTCTTGAAGTATTTCAAACCCCAGTAGCCGTCTATGGGGTCGCACAGAGTCGGACACGACTGAAGTGACTTAGCAGCAACAGCCGCAGCCCCCCTGAAAAGACAATGACACGTGGTCACAGCAGGAGCAAACATCAGCAGAAGCACCGTGACCCGCTGCCATCGGCCGAGGAGGGACCCGCGAGGGTGAGGACGGAGGGAGAGGGGGACCAAGGGGTGCCCGAGGCGGGCGGGGCACAGAGGGCAGCTGAAGAGAGGGTGGAGGAAGCGCAAAGGAGTCGAGGAGAGCCTTGGGCCAGGACGGGAGTCGGTAGTTCTGAACTGGGTTTCTATCCAGGCAGCGACGCCCAGGTAGGCCCAGTAGAAGCACGTTGGACAGAGAAGCCCCAGACTTCTTTATGTTTTGTTTCTGGCCAAGAGGCATATGTCATCTTAGCTCCCAGGCCAGGGATCGAACCCACACCACCCTGCACCGGAAGGGAAGTCTTAACCTCTGGACCACCAGGAAGTCCCTCAGTTAATTTCAATTTGTTGATTGGGATAGAGCTGTCTCAGAGCCTTGTTTTACAATAAGCAACTCCTTCCAGGAGGAACACCTTTCTCTGAGACCTGTATTCAAAGCTTCTCTTTGAGGTGCACTCCTTGTATTTAGTGATTCCGGAATCTGTGACAAATTCTTCCTCTCAGAACTTTGCGGTGACATCAGGGATCCTCTGCCTCCTGCTGCTTCTGTGGATTTTCATTTCTTGTAGATATATTTATGAGGAATGGGGAAACTCCTTTTGCCCATTTTAGTTTTCATTTGATTTGTGGGTAATATGTTTCATAGAGGCCTCATTTATCCAAAACATTCTCATTACTGACTCTTCTCAAACCCTTAACGGTGTGGAACAGGAGCAGCGGGGCTGCTGTGTGAGCCTCTTGACCCCGTTTGGGGACCAGGAGGTGAGAAGGTGAACGGGGGCGGCAGGGATGCTGCGTGGGCCTCCCGACCCCGTTTTGGGGCCAAGAGACAGAAGGTGAACAGGGGCGGCTGCACATCCGTGGGCCGACTGGGGCCCTTCAGCCGCGTCCTCACCCTACCCTAGGCCAGCGCTCCGGGATGGCCCAGGAACCCGGTTCTGGGTCTGAAA
This sequence comes from Litocranius walleri, assembly GCA_006410535.1. Taxonomy (NCBI): domain Eukaryota; kingdom Metazoa; phylum Chordata; class Mammalia; order Artiodactyla; family Bovidae; genus Litocranius; species Litocranius walleri. Next base: position 1,836,966 of record SJYG01000467.1, on the reverse strand, counting down.
CAGCCCTCTTGGCCTTCAACAGTTTTCATGGGTCAGGCTCTGTGAGCCCCAGTCCGGAAAACCTCAGAAGAGGAAGCAGAGGACAAGCCATGGAAGGGGGTAGAGGGAGGCTGGGGAGAGCGCCGGTCCGAGGGACATCCCTCCTCAGTCCTGCTGACTGCGGTCTCGGGTTCCACAGCGTCTGTCCCAAGGAAACGCCCTCTCTGTCTCTGCCAGCAACACGGGTGGGGTGTGGACGGGGCACAGGGCTCAGCCGCTGTCCCTGGTCCCCTGCCTGCTGGAGCGGAACCCAGATGCTTGGGTCTGGGTGACAATATTTGGGATTGGTTCCTAGGGCTGAGAAAACTCACACCGGAAAGAGGACTGTTCAGGGTCAGGGCCGAGTGGGCAGTAACCTGTACAGGGCCGTCTTTCCAAAGGACCTAAGTGACTCTCTAGTGAATGGGAAGTGTAGGCTGCTCCGAAAAAAGGATGCACGTGAAAAACAGCTTTCTATAATGCAAATCTCTCCTGGGATCGTTGTCATAATTTGAGAGCTGGAGAAACCTGGGGATATGTGCAACTTTTACTCTAAGATAACTTTCATTCTGTCCACCTAACAATGGTTTTTATGAGGCTCAAATGAGGTCACATACATTTTGAGAGTAATGTTAACCTGGAAACACTTTGCAAATCTGGCCACGGTCTGTGTGACATTATTAGTGTTTATCCAATCAAAAACATTTTCTTGGAACCTCGCGAACTATTTTCTAGTGCATCACAAAACTACATGGGATAAATTGGATTTAATTGTTTCCATTTTATTCCAAGGCACAGAGGGAAAATACTTGGAAATTTATGACAAAACTGCGGCTGGAATCCAGGTCAGTTGTCTCCTGAGATGGTGTGGTTCCTATCATGCTGCATCACTTCCATTCAGAGACATTTTGCCAGGAAACCACAGTGCCCTGGCTCCGCGTGCAGACAAGGGACACAGTCCCCTGGGGCAGCAGGGCTGCCATGGGACCCGGGCTGACAGCCTTGTGGTGCGGGTCTGTGGGACCACACAGCGTCCTCGGCTGGTGCTCTCGGTCTCTCCAGCACACACGGGTTTTCAGCTAACCCCAAAGCCACCACCAGCATGAGAGCATTTAACCCTGAAGGCGCCAGGCCCTCTGACAGATGGTGATTGAGACAGACATGTGCTGGCAGCGTGAGCTCTGTGACACCACGGCCCGGCCCGATCTGAAGAATCTCCACTCGGCACACGCCTGCTTATTCATCCAATGCTCCTGGTGACGGGCTCCCGAGAGAACTCAATCCTTCGTCTCCTTTTCATTCCTTCTCCTCGGGACCAGGCCCTGTGATTGCTTGTCAGCCCATGATGCGGAGACTGTAAATGATGCTGATGGCCTCGCCCCCTTCAGAGGTCATTTATTTTTCTTGCTCATAAGTGCCCAGATGGCCCTGGCTGTTTGCCACAAAAAACATTGAGAGTGAAGCTAAGAGCAGGTTTGTTGGCAGAGATTTTCCTGAGCAACATCCTCACAAAGAGCCTGGAGATGGGATCAGGTGGACGGATTCTCCATACTGGTCAAGGGGGGCTGGACGCCGGGGCCAGTGAGATAGACACAGAGCAGAGAGGCCGGGACTTGCGTGGCAGGAAGCAGACAGATAAACTGACTGGAGAAGGAGAGGAATCAGGGCTTTCTCTCGGTCGCCCTCTTCTCCCGTGTCCAAGTGCAAGTCCATTATTTTAGGACCTGTTGTTGCCGCGTGATAAGACCCCATCCTCCATCCTCCTCACAGCAGCCTTTCCTCCTTGTCTGACAGCAAGTTTCTCAGAGATCTGAGAGCAGATTTCCTGTCCTGTTTCCCCACCACCTCCTCCTCCGACTTGGCTGTTCCCTTCCCTCGACCTCTCCCTAAATCTGACCTCTGTCTCAAGCAGGAAATCCTCCCAACCTGGAGAAGAGCCCCCTCCTCTGCAGAAGGTGGCGGACCGCATCGGCCGCCCAAACTCCAGGCTCGCGACGGCTCCTGCCGCACCCAGTGTCCTTCACCTGCTGCAAAAGTGATTCACGGCCGCAGCTGAGGCCACTGTAAATGTTTAACAGCACGCACTTCTTGGCTTTGCAGAGGCCTGGACGGTCTCTGTGAAGATCAGTACCCTGTCTAATGTCTGTAAGCACGGTCCCTGGAAGAGCAACAGCTGGAGTCACGGATAAACTCAAGGGGGATGAGGAGACAGGACCAAAAGGAAGCAGAGTCTCTGCAGCGAGAGAACGGATGCTCCTGGAGACGTGCACTCCGCCTCCATCTGCAGCCATGTGGGCAGATGAGGAAGCAGGTTTCATCCAAACCACTGGACGTGTTCCCCAATCTGGCTTGGCCTCATTTCAGCTCAGTGCAGACGCTCAGTCGTGTCTGACTCTGTGACCCCATGGACTGCAGCACACCAGGCCTCCCTGTCCAGCACCAACTCCCAAAGCTTGCTCAAACTCATGTCCATCGAGTCAGTGATGCCATCCAACCATCTCATCCTGCCACCTCCTTCTCCTCCTTTCCCCAGTCTTTCCCAGCATCAAGGTCTTTTCCAATGAGTCAGCTCTTCAAATCCGGTGGTCAAAGTATTGGAGCTTCAGTCCTTCCAGTGAATATTCAGGGTTGATGTCCTTTAGGATGGACTGGTTGGATCTCGTTGCAGTCCAAGGGACTCTCAAGAGTCTTCTCCAACACCACAGTTCAAAAGCATCCGTTCGTCGGTGCTCAGCTTTCTCTATGGCCCAACTCTCTCATCCACACGTGACCAGTGGAAAAGCCATAGTGTTTTTTGATTCAGGTTCGTCAGGGGAACCACATTTTAGGTAGAAGGCATGGTGCACATGGGAGCCCCCAAAAGATATAGATGGTGATGCTGTAAGGAGAGGCCGTGAAGGTGGACACTGCCCAGCAACCGTGCTGAGCACTGCATTTACTCCCCGTAACCCCGGCAGCAGTTCCGTGAAGTCAGGTGTTGCAGGGTGGGGTCCTCTGGACGCTCCCGCTGAGATGGCGTTTGCCCCACAGAATACTGATAAAGGATGATTATTGTCCTGATTTGTGACTAAGGCACACAGGCAATTCAAGGGAGGAAAGATGGTGTTCTCAACACGGGTCCTAGACAGGCTGGACACACTTGGGCAAGAGAGTGTGCCTGCTGAGCTGAGCGCTCAGAGAGGTGAACGGTCTGCTTCTGCTAAACGCCGTACACCTCAGCTCGCATTCTAATGGAAAAGTGAAGATCTTAGGTCCTACACAGAGCTAACTCAGAACAAGTCAACATAAAATGCAAAACTGTGAGACTTCCAGAGGAAAATAGAGTGAAAACCTACCTGACCTCAGATTTGGTAATGAAAGATTAGGTACAGCACCAAAAACGTGATTCATGAGAGAAGGAACAGACAGGCTGGATTACTGACATTAAAGAGCCCTATGGGGGGAGGAGACCCCCCCATGTGAGGCCCTGTGGGGGGGAGGGGACCCCGTGAGGCCCTGTGGGGGGAGGGGACCCCGTGAGGCCCTGTGGAGGGCAAAGCATGGCTGGGGGGAGGCACAGGTGACCCCACAAAAGTTAATAGCACAGGGCAGAGCACCTCTTCCCACTCACTGGAAAGTTCTAGGCTCCGAAAGCTTACTTCTCACCTTCTGAACTGTGAAAACCAGAATTTAGTTCCCCTTTCAGACAGAAGTGAGAACCGTGTGCACCCCTTCTCAGACTAGGACACTCCCGGGGTGTCTGCTGAGCCCCCATGGGGCCGCTGACACCAGGAGCCTCCATTCCCACCCACTTCCCAGGTGCTTCCAGTGAAGCCTGCAGCTATGGGCTCACAGCCTCCCGGAACCTGACGTCCTCGGCCTTCTCATCTGCCCTGTTAACTCTTGACACCCACTCCACCTTCACCAGCCTGGGTGAAAATGGCTTTCTGCCCCATAGTTTTAAATCAATAATGAGACATTTTCTCTGCCCATCTTCTACTCCGCATTTCATCCTCAGAAAAACTGTGACTTGAACCCAAGAGAGGGTTTGCTTTTCAGAAGAGAGGCGGTCCTTTGTCCATGAATGTGAACAATGGAGGCTGATTTTGCAAATTCAAGTTCAGGCCAAGCCTGCTCTGAATGGGGCCTGTGCTTCTTGCAGATGCAGGTAAACGAGACTGGGGGTTCCCGGAGTGGAGCTCAGCGCCCTGTGCAGTCCCCCCACGCCCAGCAGCAGGTTCCCCTCAAGCGCGGCCTGGCAGGGCGGGCAGGACGTGCATCAGTGAGCCGAGCGCTGCACACCGCTGTGCCAGGGGCCCTGAGGCTGCTTTAACAGCACAGACCTCTCCTCGTTCACACCCAGCGTTGTTTGAAGCAAGTCTGAACCTGGGACACCCAAGTGTGCATCTCCTGTGTCATTTCAGATACAAATCACACAGGCAGAGTCGGGATGATAAGACATCTCACAGACACTTGGGGTAACTCCTGGCCCTTTAATTCACGAATGTCACCTCCAATATCTCCTTCAATTCATCTTCCACGCTCTCCTGGAATTGCTTCAGTGAACTGTGTGCCCGTCAGTTGCCTGAGCCTCTCTGGAAAGAAGCGTGGACTCCTCACAACTGCCACAACCTGTTCCTGCCCAACGACCAGCCTCTGCCCCAGCGCCTCCTCCAGCCACCCTCCTGCAGGTCAGGGCTGGCCCTCGGATGCAGGCGTGGGGAACAGACATCCCCTGGGCCCCGGTCTTCCCCTTCACCCGAGGGGTGACCTACAGCTCCTCCCCCAGCACCAAGAGGAGCAAGACCAGCCGGAGCCCCCCTGCTCCCCAGGCCTCGCCTATCTGTCACGACCTCGGGAAAGTCACACACGAGCTCCATCCCAAGCCTCAGCCCCTAGGGGCCGACGAGGCGGCAGGAGGGGGCCAGTGTGGGAGCCCTCTGTCCCCACACAGCGGCAGGGCAGGGTCCTCTCGGGCACAGCCCCGTGTCAGCCTACACTTTCCTCCCTGGCTGAGCCCACGGCCAGGCAGCGTGTGGGCCTTCTGCACCTGGAGGAGCCAGGGTGTCCGGGAGCTGCCCCGTCACCTGTGCCTCCAGCTCCCCTGTTCCGTGGCTCTCACACCCACGGGCAGTGGGTGGCCAGCCGGCCTACCCCAGCTCAGGGGAAAGTCCTTCTCAGCTCCTGTGGGTGTTCTCCAAAGGAGGAAGCTCACACCATGCCCCCAGATCTGTCGTCATTCAGGAGCTCAGTTCTGTCCGACTCTTTGTGACTCCATGAATCGCAGCACACCAGGCCTCCCTGTCCATCACCAGCTCCCAGAATTCACTCAGACTCATGTCCATCGAGTCAGTGATGCCATCCAGCCAACTCATCCTCGGTCGTCCCCTTCTCCTCCTGCCCCCAGTCCCTTCCAGCATCAGGGTCTTTTCCAATAAGTCAGCTCTTCACATGAGGTGGCCAAAGTATTGGAGTTTCAGCTTCAGCATCAGTCCTTCCAATGACCACCCAAGATTGGTCTCCTTTAGGATGGGCTGGTTGGATATCCTTGCAGTGCAAGGGACTCTCAAGAGTCTTCTCCAACACCACAGTTCAAACACATCAATTCTTCAGCGCTCAGCTTCCTTCACAGTCCAATTCTCACATCCATAGGTGACCACAGGAAGTGTGTGCAAGTCAATTCTGAACTCCTAGTTCATCCCCCTCTTTTGCCTTTTGGTGGCGTGAGCTCGGTTTTTGGGTCTGTGAGTCTGTTTAGTCTTGTAATGAGTCCATCTGTACGGCTGTGACTCCACAGATATGCAGCGTCACGTGGTCACCCTCTCTCTCCGCCTTGCTTCACTCGGTGCGATCTCTCCCCATCCGTCTGTGCTGCTGCGAATGGCGTTATTCCATTCTTTCTCCTGGCTGAGTGATATTTCATTACATGTGTGCCACTCCTTCTTCATCTGTCCAACTGTTGACAGACACTTGGCTGCTTCCATGCAGAGACCATATTTTCCTATTCATCACTGCACACACGTGAATCAGGGGCCATCACCACGCGTATCCCGAAGCCCACCCATCTTCCTCACTGTCTCTCAGCACCACGCCCTTCTCGTCACCACAGCAGGTCCC
>SJYG01000467.1:1811098-1824434 GCA_006410535.1 Litocranius walleri | reverse complement strand
GGGGGGGGGGAGGTTTCAGTGGAGGAACCAGGACCCTTAGAAGACACAAGTGTCTGTCTCTTGAGGGCTGAGACCAAGAAGTGCGCCGCCTCATGGGCAGGAACCTGGAGGAGTGCCCTGCAGGGCCGGACAGGTCACCCTCAGGGAGCCCACGGCTGCGCTGCAGGCCGAGTCCCCTCTCGCCTCTGATGCAGGCTCTTTTCCGGCCCGGCCCGTGGGACTCTGCGCTGGCCCAGCGGAGGCTCCAGGCTGCTCTCCAGAGACGCCCTTGCGGAGGAGGGGTCCCGCGGAGGCCCTGAGGCTCAGGAATTCCTCTGGTCTGCCTGCTGAGCATGTCCTCTCAAGCCGTCCCAAGAGCCGCCCTCCACCTCCCTTGCTGCCGTCAGCTCCGAAGCCGCCCCACACACCCCCCAGCCTCAGCCTCTGCCCAGAGGAGACACCGCGGTTCCTAGTTTCCCCCAACTGTAGGGTCCTCATGGGCCCTTCAGGGGCGCAGGGCGTGTTCACCCTCGTCACCCCGTCGGGTCTCATATCTGGCTTCTGAGTCCACGCTGTGGAAGCAGACCCAGAGCAGGGGCCCGGGGGTTTGTGCAGAGTCACAGAAGGCGGGATGGCAGTGCTCCTGACCTGGGGCCTCGACTCTGCTGCTGCTGATGGAGCAGGAGAGGCGCCTGAGGGCTGCACGCGCTTCCAAACCCAACAGTCTCCCCTCCCCATTCTGCAGCCTGGTGTGGAGACAGGGTGGCCACAAGCCCACTTCAGTCCCTTTTGGGGCCCTGCCAGGGACTCCTCGGTGGAGACCCCAAGCTCCCGGCTAATCCTATCCGGCGAAGACTTGGCCGACAAAAGGTGTTGCGGGTGTGGGTGACCATCGGCTCTGTGACCGCTTCTCTCTCCTGGGAGTGGAAAACAGAACTAGCTGGCCTTTAGGCATCGCAGTTTCGGGGCCCTGCGAGACCACCTGTGGCGGGGACTCAGCTCTGGAGCCCATGTCCCACCTGATGCCGCCCCACAGGGTGCCAGCCTTGGACTGAACCCCACCTCAGCCGTGGGCAGGTCTCCTGGGCCGTGTGGCCGGCCTGCTGCCCAGTCGCTGGGAGCTTCTGCTGTCTGACACAGCAGCATCTCCAAAACAGACGTGAGCAGACATCCCACGGCGTAAAGGGAGTGTACAAAGCTTATAGAGAAGGAAGCCTTGTCGAGTCCACAGAACGCAGGTCAGTCCCATTTGGGGCTCATTCACTAAGATCTTTCATGATTCAAACAATTAGATCTGGCCCCAGCTGACATCTGCGGATGCCTCTTTGTTGAAGCCAATCAAGGCTTCAAAGCAGCTACAAAAGGAAGGGAGCTTACTGTCCCTGAGGGATCAATTAACACCTCAAGTTTTCAACTCAGAGCTTTCTTGATGCAGCCTTCCACTCCGATGGGACTGGTGGTGAAACACTAACAGAGTTGTTTGGCCGGATTGCTAGTCTATGCTGAGCAGCAGTCAGAGGACAAGGAGGAATCGGGTTAATGAATACCTGCAGCTGTGCATGGAAAAAACCAACCCAAAGCACCCTTAATAATCCTCTTCTAGCTCGTGTATTCAGCCATAAACCTTACCCATGACATGACACGTGAGTAAAGAATGTTCACAGAGACGGAGAAGGGTTTTTACATAAACTTTCACACTAACAGAAAGCGAATCTGCATCGCAGCACTCCGCTCTGTTTCCTGCGGGCTCTGCCCCGTCTGAAGGAAGGCCGCCCTGGCCGCGGGGCCACGAGTCCCTGGTGGCCGCATCTGGGTGTGCAGCGGGCAGCGCCCTGCGCCTGGCTTCTCTGCGCAGTACTTTCTTGGCTAAGGGTCTGGGTTGCAGGGCGGAGCAGCCGCGTCTCTTCCCCACTGTGCACTGTTCCATTGTGTGGAAGCACTACAAGTTGTCCTGCTGCTGATGGATATTCAGGTGTCTCTCATCTGGCACGGAGACCGGCCCCCAGCAGGAGCCCCGGCTCCGTAGAGGGAGGCAAGGCCAGCCCGGGGGAGGAGAGGGAGGGGTGGCACCGGCCTGTCCCCTGCCAGCAGCCAGAGCACAAGGGCCAACAGGTGGGCACGGCTCCTAGGGCTGGGTCTGGAGGGTGTGTGGACTCAGCTGGCAAGTGCAGGCATGCAGTGGGGCAAGGACCCGGGGCTGGCAGCTCCTTGAGCTCTGCTGGACATCTGACGGCAAACTGCAGCCCTGCTCCTGGGAGCCCTGAGCCCGCTGCTGTCTGCCAAAAGCAAAGGCTGCCCCACCGCTTCCAGTTGCACCAGGCGCTCTGCTGCCAGGGCCGCCTCTGCTGGGGCTGCAGGGAGTCTCTGCGCTGAGCTGGCAGACCTGCGGCTGCGGCACAGCGGGCAGAGCGTCACAGCATCGGAAGAGCACAGCCTTGACTCTGAGACCTTTCGGGGGCACTGGGAGGTTAAGAATGGCTCCCAGAGCTGCACAGCGACATCACCTTTAGGGACATTTGGGTCATAATAGGTAGATGACCATAATGAAGGCTGAGTGCCAAAGAATTGATGCTTTTGAACTGTGGTGTTGGAGAAGACACTTGAGAGTCCCTTGTACTGCAAGGAGATCCAACCAGTCCATCCTAAAGGAAATGAACCCTGATATTCATTGGAAAGACTGATGCTGAAGCTGAAGATCCAATACTTTGGCCACCTCATGCGAAGAGTTGACTCACTGGAAAAGACCCTGATGCTGGGAAAGACTGAGGGCAGGGGGAGAAGGGGACAACAGAGGATGAGATGGCTGGATGGCATCACCGACTCGAAGGACATGGGTTTGAGTGAACTCCGGGAGTTGGTGATGGACAGGGAGGCCTGGCGTGCTGCGATTCATGGGGTCACAAAGAGTCGGACGTGACTGAGCAACTGAACAACAGACAGGCAGATGCGCCCGTTTTCAGACAGGAGAGGCTATTAGATTGTGGAGCATATCTGGGAAACCTGAATTCTTCCCAAAAGGCTTTAAAAGTGGGCCTGAGGCTGACCGTCCAGGCCGAGGCCGTCTGAGGCTCAGGTGATCGACTTGCGTGGCGGGCGGCTCCAGCCGGCCCGGACACGGGTCTGGGGCAGGGTCTCCTCTGATGTCCCAGCGTCCTTCCCTTCCCACCTGGGCCCCAGGACAACACTCCATCCAGTCCCGCCCAGTCCTCCTCGCTCCCATTCCTGGATCCTGAAATGCTAAGTGAATCAGAGTTCTGACTGGTGGGTCAGCGGACTACAGGGGTCAACCCTGGGGTGGTTACTTAGGACATTCGCATCTTAGCAGCCTTTCCAGAAGAGCTCCCGCCCGCTCTTATGAGGTCAGTGCTAGCCTCTCTGCCTGGACTCCCCACCCTGGACCAGAACTTTGCAGAAGCGGGCGCTTGGCCCAACGCTTTCCAAGGTTGTGACTGGGCCACGGATGAGGCAGGGCCTGGACCCCTGGACCAGCAACCCAGAGACCACATCCAGCCCTGGGAGCGCAGGGAACAGTAGGAGAGTGGGGTCAGAGTCATGCCTGTGCGTTCTCACTTCTAACTTCAGACCCAGCTCTCCAGCTGCTGTTTAGTTGCTCAGCCGTGTCCAGCTCTTCGCGACCCCCTGGACTGCAGCCCCCCAGGCTCCTCTGTCCATGGGATCCTCCAGGCAAGGATACTGGAGTGGGTGCCATTTCCTTTTCCAGGGGATCTTCCAGACCCAGGGACTGAACCTGCCTCTCCTGCACGCAGGCTGAGCTGCCTGGGAAGCCCCAGGCATCTAACTGAATGTCTCTTGTTCGGCAGTGCTGGCTGAATGACAACGGGCGTCAGGACACCCCCAGGAGAAGAGATGCCCATGCTACTGCTAAGTCGCTCGGTCGTGTCCAACTCTGTGCGACCCCATGGACGGCAGCCCACCAGGCTCCCCCGTCCCTGGGATTCTCCAGGCAAGAACACTGGAGTGGGTTGCTGTTTCCTTCTCCAGGAGAAGAGGTGCCCATGTAGGAGATAAACTCTGGGTGCCAGTCTCCCACACATGTCTGCCTCCCATGCAGGCCCATCTCACACGCCATTTTCCTTCCCCGCACCGTGTCATGTCACACTCATATCAGGGTGTCCCCGTCCTCGCATGCAGGCCCCTGGGGCACCTGGCTGCGGCGACCCTTATTTTTCCTGCTCAGAGGCGAGAGGAGGTCATAAATCTGTATTTCAGCCACAGTAGAAACAAAGACTCGGGTGCAGAGCAAGGGCTCCTGTGGGAACTAGGAAAGCCTGTCACAAACCGTCTCTCTGGAAGGATGGCTGGACCTCATCGGGGCCGGGAGTGACAGAGGAGGTGTGTCTTCCAAGGGACACGATGCACCTGGCCAGGGAGACTAGACTCTGGGTCTGTGACACATTGGTTCCCCGGCCGTGCCCCACCAGCCCCCAACAAGGGCATGCATGCTGGTTCCAGGTGGGTCGTGTACACCAGTGAGCCTGTTGGGACCATGGACTGCAGTTGGGAGAATATGCTTGTCTTTGGTTAAAGGAGAGGGGCTGTACATTTAGACCATCACTTTCTCGTCATTCAGACTCTGAACACAGTGTGTGAGTCAGGACAGGGTGTGTGAACCAGGAGGCCTCGGTCCATCCACCTCAGATGGCGACCCCTCCACCCGCTGGACGCTGGGACAGGCTGGAGGCGACCCGGGGCTGTCTCCAGCCCTTCCTGTCCTGTGTGTTCATGGTGGAGAGCTTCCACGAGACCTTCACCATTTTCTGCTCATGAGATGATAGACCCCCGGGAACAGCCTGCGGTCTGGCACATGCAATGTCCCCGGTGTGGGAGAGGAGGGCTCTCTGTCCCCTCACCTCAAACCTGGCAGGAGCCTCCTGGCCTCACGGGACTCCCCGCGGCTGGGGGATGGTGGTGCCGGCCATGAGAACAAACAGGGTCCACATGGCTGGGCTGGGTGCCCGCAGTGGAGACGGGTCCAGACCCTGGCGAGCACCCCTCAGACCTGGTGAAGGGCCCCTGTTTCCCAAACCTGTCATCCTCCCACTGGGCGGCTGCAGCCAGTGCGATCACAGGCTCGTCAGACGTGGATGCAGGGCTGACCACACGTGCAGAGCAGAGGCCCCGCCTCGTCATCCAGACGTGTTCAAGGCCAAGGTTCCTGCAGGAGAGCCACTGGCCGGGAGACAGGGCACCCTGAGCCCGCCCCCCACGTGAGCTGGAGGTGCAGAGTTCCAGAGCCTGCAGATTCCGACACAGACGCAGTGTGACCCCTTTGGGCACCCTTCCCAGTCTCTGAGCTCAGGGAGCATGTTCCCCTCCCCGCACCCAGGACAAGCTCTGAGCACCGCGCCCCCGTGACACTGACCGACAGGGCCAGCACGGCTGAGGCCGCACCTCACCCTTGGCCGAGCACCTGCTCTGCCCTCCGGCTCTGCACTCAGGAGACGACCTGGACTGTCCGAGGAAGCCCTGGTCTGGAGGCATTTCCTGTCCACTCGCAAGGGCGCGAGACCCTGTCAGGCCTCCTGTGAGTCCCATTCGGTCCAAGGCGTGGCCCCCTGACTAGGCGTGTGTGCGCGAGGTCGCTTGGAATGACCCCTGGGCCCCCCACCAACCTGCCCGCTGCCCCTGCCCACCCCGACCACTGTCCCATGACCAGGGGCTCTGGGGCAGGCCCTGGGGCCCAGCCCATCAGGAGTGAGGGACTCTAGGCTGCAAGGGAGACGGGCCCCTTGGCCACACCAGACGTCATGCTCCCCGCGGAGACACTGCTCACAGAGTTGAGCTGTGGCTGAGAAGTGTGGGTCCGGCTCCAGAGACGAGAGCAAAGCAGGACCACCGGCAAGAAGGGCGAGGGAAGTGACAGCAAGACACAGGCTAAACAGCCACCAGACAGCAGGCCGGGGTGAGTCGGCGCGTGCAGACGAAGAAGGAGAGTAATCCGAGGGTGCAGCTGGTCCTCACCATCTCCAGACGCCCCCTGTTTACAGCGAGGGGGAACTGTGACCAGCTCCTTCCCCCCAGTCTGCTCTCCCTGCTCCGCCCAGCAGCCCGGCTTCCTGGGGTCTCCTCCTTGTTCCAGCAGACCTGGCCTGGGAGGGTCCCAGAGGAGGGGGTACCAGGGCACTTTGAGGGGCTGTGAACCACAGGCCTTGCACAGGCTCCCGCGTCCACAGCCTTGCTTAGGTGGAGCTCTCCCAACGCATCACAGCTTCACTCCGTGCACCAGCCTCGTGCCCACCGGCAGAGGGGAGGCAGACAGGGCTCTGGAAGGCGGGTGCGGGCACCCTCTCCAGGTTTGAACCTGACGCTCAGCACCCAGGCTCCCAGCTGGCTCTGTGTGCCCCCTGCAGCCCTCTGCCGCAAGCCCGCTCACCTAGACAGCTTCTGTTTGTCAGAAAGGGAAGCTTTGCCTGGTTAATTGCCTCAGTGCCCTCAAATATTTCCAGACTGAGTTGGGGTGACCAGCTGTCCTCATGCGATCCCCCCCACAACCTCCCCACTGTCCCAGCAGGCTAGCGTCCCTGCCCCTCCTGTCCTCGGGGCCTGGGGCAGGGAGAGCATCTGGCTGAGCCCCAGGAACACCCTCCCTGTGCGCAGAGTGCCCAGACCTTAGCGCAGGGCAGCTCCGGGTCAGCAGAAGCCTGGCTGGGCAGGGGGCCGGCTCATCCCTCAGAGCCCCCCTCCACCTCCCTGGCAGCAGAGGCTGCTGACCACCGGCCAGAGGGGATGACCCAGGCCTTTGAGCACCAGCCAGATGGGACCTGCAGAACAGTCCTTTCAGAAACACTCCCAGCTGGAGCCTCAGCTGAAAATGGGTTCCTAAAACTGCAGGAGAAATTGGACACTCTGTTTTGGTGAGGAATAACTGGGCTGCTGAATCACGGGGGGAAGGCCTCATTTCAGCACTGGGGCTCAGGCGGCAGCTCACTGCCCTGCACAAGACTTCCCGGTGGGGGACCTCCGCACGCCGCCCCGTTCGACCCCACCTGCCACCTGGAAAGCCCCACCTCTGAACGCTGGGTGCTGAATCTCATCAGCCCTGGAACAGACCCCAGTTTAGGACAAGGAGACCACCGCTCCATCTTCCTCTGGGGCTGAGTCCACCGCGCCCTCCGCCTAAGCACCGGATGTGGGTGCTATAACGGCCCAGGGCTTGGTGCTCCCTGAGGACCACACGCCACAGGTGCTGTTTGTGTTCAGTGCTCTGCGACCCCGCAGACTGCAGCACGCCAGGCCTCCCTGTCCTTCACCAGCTCCCGGGGTTTGCTCAGACTCGTTATCTGTTGAGTCGGTGATGCCCTCCATTTCAGAGACACCATCCTAAACCATCATGCTGGGTCCTCACACAGCCTCCAGAGGTGTTTAATTCTGCTTTCTCTGTTTTCTCCAGAGAAACTGAGGTCACTAAGCTCTCACACCTGTTCCCGAATTATGCCTCAGCAAACACAAAGCCACAGACCTAGCCCGAGCCCTGAACTCAAAACACCAGGCCAGCTTCTCCAGCCAGAAACCACCTCCTCTCCATGCGTGGACAGAACGTGAACTCCAGGAGTCAGCACCTCCTCCCAACCTGCAGCTGCGCTGGAAGGTTCTGGAAAGACTCTATGGCATGGAGCTGACAGATGTCTACTTCCTTCACACACACCCAGGGCCCGAGGTCTACCCAAAGGCCATCCACCCCAGCATGCTTATGCCCCACCCACAGAGGCTGTGGGTCCCAGGAGAGACTTCTGCAGAGGTGAGATCAGTGGGGTAACTAGGAAAAGGAACAAGTCATAAATTATAGATACCCTGTTCTTTAAGGCACAGATTCCAGGGAGAAAAGAATGCTGCCAGGTGGTTTTCCCAGTGGGCACTTTTGCTGATTTGGGGCTCTGGTTGATGGCAGGAAAGAAGAGCCAGCAAAGCTGTCTGCCTTTGCTCCAGCCCCGGGCGGAGGCTGGCTGTTTGAGAAGTCACCAGCACATCTAGGGGTCAGGGCGGAGCCCGGCTGTGGAGGCGTGCGGATCCCACAGTGTGCAGGGGTCCAGACGGCGCCTCCTTGCTGTCCTCAGGGAGCCAAGCCCTGCCCAGGGAAGAGGCCTCCTCCTGGGCACGTCGGCCGGCAGGGCTCCTCGTGGCCTGGGGCTGCAGCTGGGGCTCTGACCGCACTGGACGCCCACAGCCGCGGCTGAGTCACGAGCCCTGCGGTCCCTTCCTGTGCTTCAGCCCGGGATGTGCCTTTAAAGTGCCGTCCTCCCCTCATCCTGGCGGCCCGCCTCTGCTCTCGAGTGTCGTGTGTCGACGGGCGCGAGGCGGGCGAGTGTGGCTGGGCTGCGCTTGCCCTCTGCACTCGGGTCCCCCGTCAGCTCCTTCGCGCTTGCCTCATCTTGCTGCACTATTTCTGCCTTGAACATTCTCCAGCATCCCTGCGTTAGCTTTCAAGCTAGGTGTCTTTACTACTGTTTTGTGAACGGCTACTCCAGAGATTATAAAATCCATCCTTATCTTATCACAGTCTGGTTAGAATTCATGTTACACCTCTTCCCTTCATGTCCGACCTCATGCTTCCCACGTGTGAGGCCTTTAAAAAGGGTGTAGTATCATCTTCTGGCTCCATCCTTTGTATGATTGTTGCTGTCTCTTTTCCTTCCGTGTCTCAGAGCCCCAGGGGACTATCATCGCTTTGAGTCATCGCTTGGTGCAGGTCATCTGCCTGCTAAGAAAATGGGCTGAAGGAAGCAGATGGCTTCTGTCTTGACCCACGTGTGTAAGTTTCACGGCCCCTCACTTCCCCTGTGGGTCCCGTGTTTCTCTGGTGCGACTTCCCTGAAGCCCAGAGGACATGCTGTAGTTTTTCATCCAGTGCAGTCTGCTGGTAACACATGCTCACATCTTCTGTGTATCAGAAAATGCCTTTATTTTTGCAGCCACATTTGAGGGGTATTTCACTGGCTATAGAGTCTGCATTGACATCACTCTGTTCTTCCTTTCATTCCTTACCATGTTGCTCCATTACCTCCGACCTCCACAACCCCTGACCTCTGCTGCCTCTGACCTCCGCTTTCGAGATGCGCTGCGATGGCCGTGGCATCGTGGCCCCTGGTCTGTGGTCCATGTGCTGAAGCTGATTTGGGAATTTGATCTCCATTTTTTATTTCCAGGGATTTGCCCAAGTGTGGCTTTCTTTGTGTCCTTCTAAGGGACGGCTAAACTTCGGTCTATTGGTCAAATTTGGGGCTTACTTGGCCATTGTTTCCTAAAAGAACTGTTGTAACCACATTCCCATGTCTGCTCTTTCCAGGGTCCAGTTACTCATCACGTCATGCAATATTGTCGGACAGGTGAGTGACAGCTTGTTCTTTCCTTCCCCCTCCTTTTCCCTTCTTCTCTGCGCTTCAGATTGCATCATTTTCACTGAACTGTCTCTTAATTCATTACTTCTTTCTTTCATCCACTTCAGTCTGCTGTTTAGCACATTTGGTGAATTTTTTCATTTAAGTAACTGTTTTTATTGCTGAACTTCTTTTCGATTCCTGCTTATAATGTCCGCAGGTTTGCCGGCAATCCCTACCTGTCCACTCATTAACAGTTCTGTAAAGTCCTGTCACGTATTGGCAGTAGCCGCTTTGAATGTTCTAGCTGCTAAACCCAGCATCCAGGCCGCCCCAAAGGTCTCATATTGGCAGTAGCCGCTTTGAATGTTCTGGCTGCTAAGCCCAGCATCCAGGCCACCCCAAAGGTCTCATATTGGCAGTAGCTGCTTTGAATGTGCTGGCTGCTGAAGCCAGCATCCAGGCCACCCCAAAGGTCTCATTCGCTGTCTTTGCCTCTTGCCAGTGGACCAGGTTTTCCGTTCCTCCGTTTCTCTCACAGTATTTTCTTGTACACAAGGCACTGTGCTCACTCCCTGTAGGGTTCCTGGTTCTGTTATGTTCCTCCGAGGACTGCGGGTGTTTGTTCTAACAATTAGCATGATCGCAGCTGAGCAGCCTTGACCACAGTCCAGGTTCCATGTGCTGTGACAGGACCCCATGGAAACCCCAGCCCTTCTCATGAGCAGAACCCAACTCCAAACCCAGAGTTAGAATCAAAGTGTCTCATTAACATCGGGTTTTGTTACCTTGAGGAGGACTCACTTTTCCCAAGGGGTGTCTCCCCCAAAGCCACAGCCTCCACGTGCCCCCCAAGTGCCCGAGGCAGGACTTATTCCTGTTCTGGCTCAGCTGAAACGCCCCACTCAGGGCCCCTCGACCTCTGAATGCCCTTCACCCACAAACCCACGGCCTGTTCCACTCACTGGTCTCACCACCCGTGCACCCCAGGTTTGGGGAGGAGCCCGAGAAAGCCCGCACACAGATGTGGGCCACCTCCCGCGGGGGTCTCTGTGCTCCAGCCCTGTGAGCAGAGTCTCACCAGAGCTCGGACCCAGCCCCAAACCAGCCCGTTTCACTGCTAGAGCAGAAGCCCTCCTTCTGCCCTATCAGGAGAGGAGACTCCAACGTGAGGGTAAAACCTCAGCTGGAGTCGCGAGGTCCCCTTGCACACAACGTGTGACGCGGAAGACAGCAGACCTCACTAGGCAGGCAACGAAGTAAAAAAAAGCTGCTGCTGCTGCGAAGTCGCTTCAGTCGCGTCTGACTCTGTGCGACCCTACAGGCTCCCCCGTCCCTGGGATTCTCCAGGCAAGAACACTGGAGTGGGTTGCCATTTCCTTCTCCAGTGAAAAAGCCTGCTAATAGGACGAAAAGCAAACCAACAACTCAGATACAGGACTTAGCAGCAGAAAGTTTTACAGTTTAGTTCAGTCGCTTAGTCGTGTCCGACTCTTTGCAACTCCAAGGACTGCAGCACACCATGCCTTCCTGTCCATCACCGACTGCCGGAGTTCACTCAAACTCACGTCCATAGAATCGGTGATGCCATCCCACCATCTCATCCTCTGTTGTCCCCTTCCCATTCTGCCTTCAATCTTTCCCAGCATCAGGGTCTTTTCCAAGGAGTCAGTTCTTCGCATCAGGTGGCCAAAGTATGTAGCTTCAGCTTCAGCATCAGTCCTTCCATTAAACATTGAGGACTCATTTCCTTTAGGATGGACTGATTGGATCACCTTGCAGTCCAAGGGACTCTCAAGAGTCTTCTCCAACATCACAGTTCAAAAGCATCAATTCTTCGGCGCTCAGCTTTCTTTATAGTCCAACTCTCACATCCATACATGACTACTGGAAAAACTACCGTTTGACTAGACGAACCTTAGTCGGCAAAGTAATGTCTCTGCTTTTTAATATGCTATCTAGGTTGGTCATAGCATTTCTTCCAAGGAGTAAGCGTCTTTTAATTTCATGGCTGCAGTCATCATCTGCACTGATTTTGGAGCCCAAGAAAATAAAGTCTGTCACTGTTTCCACTGTTTCCCCATCTATTTGCCATGAAGTGATGGGACCAGATGCCATGATCTTTGTTTTCTGAATGTTGAATTTTAAGCCGACTTTTTCACTTTCCTCTTTCACTTTCATCAAGAGGCTCTTTAGTTCTTTGCTTTCTTTCTGCCATAAGGGTGGAGTCATCTGCATATTGAGGTTACTGATATTTCTCCTGGCAATCTCGATTCCAGCTTGTGCTTCCTCCAGCCCAGCGTTTCTCATGATGTGCTCTGCATGTAAGTTAAATAAGCAGGGTGACAATTTGCTTCTTGATCTGCACACAGGTTTCTCAGGAGGCAGGTCAGGTGCTCTCTTATTCCCATCTCTCTAAGAATTTTCCACAGTTTGTTGTGATCCACACAGTCAAAGGCTTTGGCATAGTCAATAAAGCAGAAGTAGATGTTTTTCTGGAACTCTCTTGCTTTTTCAATGATTCAACAGATGTTGGCAATTTGATTAATAAGGTTGGCAATTTGGTTAATAATAACTGATTAATAATGCCATAAACAGTAGAGAAGACCAACAGTGTAGATGAAAAGATGGGCATTTTGAGATGTATAATTGGAGCCTATGAATAAGTGAAAATGTAATGTTTGAGTATTAATCAAATATTAAGTATTAATTATTAATATTTAATTGACAGATGTGAAGTCCTAGGGGATGGTGCCAAACACAAGGTTAGTGAGCAGAGAGAGGAGTCAAAAGCTTGGGAATCACACCCAGAGGAGTGGGATCAGAGCCCCAGCGCGGCTCTCCGGCTCTGGTATGCGGCCCTGCAGTGCCGGGCCTCCCAGGGCGGCTCGGGCGCCTGACCTCCCTAACCCCGGGGGCAGCTCGGGCACCAGAATGCGGGCTCATGGCGTAGGGCTCAGTGCCCTCAGCAGGTGGAATCTTCCCACACCAGGGATCGAGTCTGCGTCCCTTGCTTGGCAGGCGAATTCTTAACCACTGGAGCATCAGGGAAGTCCTTGAGGCTTATTTTTTTTTATTGCCTTTGTTTTTAAAGGGCTTACATTTTTTTTCTTCTAATGCTGTAAAAATCGCGTTCCATTATATTCGCCGTGGGGAGCAGAGGCAGCGGCCAGCGTGGGGCTCAGATGGGCTACTCAGAATCAGGGCCCAGGGTGTGCAGGTGATGCCCGTCCCGATTCAGGGAAATGTGTGGAGAGGAGGAGTGGGGTGGGGAGAGGTCTGGTCCCAGCCAGAGGAGGGAGCAGCGAAGACCCCATGCAGCAGCAGTGTGAGTGAACAAGTAGACCCAGCAAAGCCCCTGGAAGAGAAGCACAGCCCGGGAAGACGCCTCCCCGGGGAAAGTGTCCGCCTGCTTGATTCTGCCCCCTGTCTGGTTCCAAGTTGAGAACAGAAGCAGAAACAAAGTCCATCAGAAACTCTTAGCTCCTGGGAGCCCCGAGAAGGCTCCAACGACCTGTCATGTCCTCCCCCGCCGCCCCCCTCCCCGTCCCAGCCTTCCCTGCGGGGTCCGCTGCCCCAGGTGCTGCAGGCTGTTCACAGCAGAGGCTCCCGGCTGTGTGTGTCCCCAGGGGCCGTGGGGAAGGGAGAGGCTGCCTGGTCCTCACTGGCTGAGAACTCTGGAAGCTCTTTGAAACATCTCGGAGAGAAATGACTCCATTCATGCCAGTGGAAGGCTGTCTGGGGCTTCCCTCCCCCGGGGAAGGCCAGGACAAGGCTGCGGTTGGGGAGGGACAGGCGGCTCAAGGCTGCCTTCCACCAGGCTGGAGTCCAGGAGCCCCTCTCCCCTGTCGCAGCAGGGCTGGCTCAACTTGGGCGTGGGGAGAGTGGGTGCGGAGGGAGTGTCTGCACTCAGACCACCTGCAGGCGCCTAACTGCCCCCTCCCCGGGCAGGACCAGACCCCTCCCCACCCCCGCCTCCTGTCCTCCTTCCCACACATTCCCCTGAACTGGAAACAGACATC
>SJYG01000467.1:1791129-1806651 GCA_006410535.1 Litocranius walleri | reverse complement strand
GGCAGGGGGAGAGGGAGGGGGGAGGGGGAGGGGCACGGGCAGCTTCCTGAGAGCTGCTGTCTGCCCTGCCCTGCCCTGGATGGAGGAGGACTCTGAGGTCCGGTCTCCCGTGGACGCGCCCTGTGTCTCAGATGGGAAAAGGGTGCAGGCGCAGTTGGAATGCAGCTTTTTTGACTCCAGAATCCTCAGCCCTTCTCCCGCTCCCTGGTCCTGCTGAATCGGCCCAGAGATCCAGCTCCCAGTTGTGCTGGGAGCTGGGCAAACAGGCAACCATCTCCCCTGCGGCTCCCTTGGCCCTGGGTTCCCCTCCAGCCCTCCAGGACAGAGCTTCTCACTCGGGAATAGAGATCTCTGGATCCCCAGTTTCGAGGGACAGAGCTTCAGCTTCAGAGTGGCCCTGGATTCTGGAAGCACAGGTCACAGGTAGTTTTCTGGCATTTCATTAAACATACGATCTAGGTGAGGACTCAAATCCATGATATGATAAGTGACAGAGGAGGCATTGTGGTGGAAGTACAAAGGTTCTTCAGGGACCACAAATATTCAGAGGCCGACAAGTTGCATAAACTGAAATGCACAGACACATTCCTTGAAACATACAATCTACCAGGTCTGAGCCATGAAGAAGCAAAAATATCTGAACAGCCAAATAACGAGTAAGGAAATTGAGTAAATAATCCAAAACTTCCCGACAAAGAAAAGTCCAGGACCTGATGCATTTACTAGAGAATTCTAGAAAATGTTTAGAAAATTGGTACAAATTCTCCTCAAACTCATCCAAAAAATTGAAGAGGTGGGAATGAACGTTTCCAAACTCATTTCATGAGGCCAGTATTACCCTCACACCAAAACCAGACAAGAACACTACACAAAAATAAAATTCCAGGCCAAAAATTTCTGATGAACACAAATGCAAAAATTCTCAACAAATATCAGCAAGCATAATTTATCAGCACTTTAAAGGGATCATGCACCATTGAAAGGAAATCATGAGGTCGCAAAGAATCGGACACAACTGAGCGACTGAACTGAACTGACTGCCCAAGTGTTCAGGCTACAACTTACAGCACAGTGTTGAATAGAAGTGGTGAGAGGGCAAGCTTGTCTTAGTCCTGAGCTTCCGTTTAGTCCATACAGTTGCTCAGTAGCGTCTGACTCCTCTCGACCCCGTGGACTGCAGCGCGCAAGGCCTCCAGAGTGCACTCAAACTCATGTCCATCAAGTTGGTGATGCCATCCAACCATCTCGTCCTCTGTCATCCCCTTCTCTTCCAGCCTTCAATCTTTCCAAGCATCAGGTTTTTTCCAATGAAAAGTTTCAGTTTTTTGCATGAGGTGGCCAAAGTGTTGGAGTTTCAGCGTCAGCATCAGTCCTTCCAATGAATACCCAGGGTTGATCTCCTTCAGAATGGACTGGTTGGATCTCCTTGCAGTCCAAGGGACTCTCGAGAGTCTTCTCCAACACCACAGTTCAAAAGCATCAATTCTTCGGTGCTCAGCTTTCTTCACAGTCCAACTCTCACATCCATACATGACCACAGGAAAAACCACAGCCTTGACAAGATGGACCTTAGTCGGCAAAGTAATGTCTCTGCTTTTCAATATGTTGTCTAGGTTGGTCATGACTTTCCTTCCAAGGAGCAAGCGTCTTTTAATTTCATGGCTGCAGTCACCATCTGCAGTGATTTTGGAGCCCCCCAAAATAAAGTCAGTCACTGTTTCCACTGTTTCCCCATCTATTTCCCATGAAATGATGGGACCGGATACCATGATCTTCGTTTTCTGAATGTTGAGCTTTAATCCAACTTTTTCACTCTCCTCTTGCACTTTCATCAAGAGGCTCTTTTGTTCTTCACTTTCTGCCATAAGGGTGGTGTCATCTGCATATCTGAGGTTATTGATGTTTCTCCCGGCATTCTTGATTCCAGCCTGTGCTTCCTTCCCCCTGGCGTTACACACAGGCACATATAGCCCAGGACACACACGTACACATACACGTAAGTGATAGATGGATAGAGTGTGCAGAACAGCTACCTTCACAGGACAAAAAGGAAATGTACGAAAGTCATAAAAACCAGTGAAAACCTACATTTTTAAATGAGCATGAAAGTGCAAGAGTGCAAAACATAGATTTTTACACTGTGAAAATGAAACACACGAGGGCTTGTTACTGGCTGGGTCAGCGGGCGTGTGAGCAGGGCGGTTGGCTGCACCAGCTGCTCTTGCCCGTCTCGTTAACCCCACCGCCTGAGAGGAGCTAATCCCGCAGCCCATTTCTCAGCAGAGGAAGGGGCCCAGAGAGGCTGTGATGCTTGCCCTAAGCCACACAGCCTGTGAGAAGGGAGGGCTGAGCCGATGGCCGTGACTGCCCAGGCCCCTCGCCGCCCCCGTGGAAATGCACGTGGGTGTGTGAGGGGAGCTCGGCAAACCCTTGCTGCACAGCCGCTGGCCTGCGTCTCCAGCTGCCCGCTCACCTCAGTCCTCCTAATCAACCCGGAGTCTTGGCAGGAGGCCCAGTCTGTCCTGCCCCCGCTGTCTGGAGACGAGGTCCTCAGGGAGAAGGCACAGTTCTTGAGGCCACACGAGACAGGGCTTCTGTTTCTGAGCTCACCCACCCACCTGTAGTCCTCGTGGCAGGCCCAGGGGCAGGAGCCCCTCCACCTCCGTACTGGTAGCGCTGCTGGGACCATCCCGGGGCAGCACCAGACGGCCAGCGGCCAGCACCTCCCCGACAAGATGGGCCGTCCTCGGCCAGCAGCTCCGGGGGCTGGCGTGAGCAGCTCCGTGGGCTTAGAGCAGGACAGTCGCCCCCAGGCTCTCTGGTCCGAGCAGGGGCCTGGCCTGGAGGCCCTCAGACGTGAGAGTGGGGAGCGCCCTGCCTCCCCCAGACGCAGGCTCCCCAACACAGGGCCAGGGGCTGTACTCTGCCCCTTGGGTGAGAGTAGGTCTCACTGGACTCCCAGAGCCAGGCTGTGAGCTAGGCAACAGAAGGAAGCAGGCTGCCCAGGTGGTGGCACCACCGAGGGACCCCAGGCGCCCCTCCATCCCCCTTGCTGCTCCATCACCTGCCCTCCGCCCTGCCGGCCACTTTGCTCCAGGCTCATAAGGCACTTTATCATGAACTTAAAAAGGTGATAATGAGGCAAGCCGAGCCCGCAAGGAGGTCTCCAGCTTGGGGGACCCCCTGCTCTCTGACGGGTGCAGATGACCCCCACCTGCCCCCACAGCCCACGCAGCAGAACTCTGAACTCTCAATCGCAAGTGTGGGCGCTCCGTCAGGGCTGCTGAGCATGAAACGATAAATCCAGGCTCCAAATCTCGAGGCTGGTCAGGTCTAAATTTTGTCCTTAGGCCTTAGAAAGCAGACAGATCTAGACAACAATTTAGTGTGCCCAGGGGCACTGGAGAAATACCCCACGTGGGCCCCGGGAGCAGGCAGGACAGGGCTCAGGAAGCAGCTCAGTGTGCTGCCTTCACGAGCACACTTTGACCTGGGTCCTACTGTCTCCATTACACAGATGGGAAAACTGAGGTGTAAGAAGAGGAAGAAGCAACTCACTTAAGGGTGCACAGGCCGTGACGTTGATGCTGGCCTGAACCCAATGAGCTCCTTCCCATCAGCCCTTTGGTGGAGGGAGCCCTGCAGGTCATGGGTGGCTCCCACTCTGCCCCTCGGGGCTGTTTGTCTTTGGGCCAGCGAATGGCCGTCTCTGCCTCAGGCTCCTGGGTAAAGAGACCTTGAGAGTATGCGCACCCTGCAGGGAGTCACGGCAGCTCTGCAGAGGGCACGTGTGAGGTCTGGATGGCACTGTCCAGGCCGTGTATGCCCTGTGGCCCCACCTGGCTGCACGCACAGTGCCACCCATGCGAGGACCTTTGTGCTCTCCCAAGACAGGGCCTGTGACCCGGATGGGGGCAGGATGGAGAAGGGTGGCATGCCCTTAGAAGAACAGACCCAGGAGGGGACCCTGCTCCCTGGGCTCACCCGACCCTGACCTTGGCTTCAAGATTCATCAAAGCCAACTGAGGAAAGGGCCAGAATAAATCCCGTGCCGAAGGTGGGACTGTCCCAGGAGAGGCCCCGAGCCTGCCCCGATTTAGCTTCAGGCCCTGCGCTGCCCCCTGGGGACCCGGGCCCGGTCTGAACGGACCCCGTCATGGTCCTCCACTTATTCCCAATGTCGGAGGGCCCGCAAAACACCAGCCGCATGCTTATGACTTCAGCATTTCCACCTCCATGGGTGGTGGAGACAGAGGAATAGCGGCACAGCCGGGCCCATGGTCAGGGAACCTCGTCCCAGAAGCCATCTCCATCGCCTCTTCCACCTGCTCCTTCCCTGTGACCTGAGGATGCGGTGACAGAGGACGAGGTGCAGCTGAGGCCCAGGGAACTGGGAGGCTCCCTGACCCAGCTCCCGAGGGGACTCCCTGAGTCCTGCTTCCCAGAGAAGAGGCGGACCCCAGCTCCGGGCTCCCGGGAGCCCCGTCGGGGCTCAGGCGCCCCCTGGGTCCTAGGGTGGACCCCGGCTCCGGGCTCCCGTGGCCCCCGTCGGGGCTCAGGCGCCCCCTGGGTCCTAGGGCGGACCCCGGCTCCGGGCTCCCGTGGCCCTGTCGGGGCTCAGGCGCCCCCGGGGGCCCAGGGCTGAAGCAGGTGCTGAGTCAGGGACGGGACCCGCTGCTGAGCACTGGCCTGTGCTCAAGTGTCTGCAATAATTACTCTCAGAGCACCAGGCTATTTCTGTCTCCAGCGGGAGGATGGGTAGGGGCAGAGTCCAGAAAAGCAGAAGCAGTTAGTGGAGAGCTTCTCAGGGCGTGGTCGTTCCATGAGGACCAGGCCTGGCCAGGCCAACCTCAGCCCCGTGTCTGTGTCGGGGAGGCAAGGCGTCAATCCTCAGGCCCTCACCTGGCTTTGCAAGGCCACCAGCTTCGGGGGGCCTCCTCCCGAAGTCCTCCGGGACCCAGCAGCCCCCGTTGGGCTGAGGGGCTCTTGCAGGGCGCAGAAGCCATGACTCCGGGCGGGCTGGGGGTCTGGGGGACTGGAGGGTCCGTCATGCCCTCACCGGCAGCCCCTCGACTCCACCAGGACAGCCAGGTCCAAGGCCTGGAAAGCAGGTCCTCAGACGGGGTCAAGGCTGGCGGTTCACCCCTGAGATCCGTGAGCTGGGCTAAGTCACAGCCTCTCCAGGAGCCCGTTTTCTCTGCTGTGCGGTCAGCGGCCTGAACGTGAGCCTGAGCGGGAACAGGCTGGGCGGCCCTGCTGCAAAGGCCCAGGCTGGCACAGTGGCCCTCGGGCTTGGAGCGGGTCCCCTGGCTGTGGTGTCTGCAGGGGACTCAGCAGGGGAGCCGCCCTGGAGACGCGTCCGCCTGTGAGGCTGTGCTCATGAGGGCCGGCCAGGTCTCCACCTGCAGAGACCTCCTCTGGCCCCTGCTCTCGTCCCGAGCCCGGGGTCCGTTTGCTGTTCCTGTAGGTTCGGGGCTAGCAGGCCCAAGGCAGAAATCCACCAACAGCCCGCAGGCAGCGGTTCGGGCCGGGCAGAGGCAGGGAAGGAGACCACCAGAGCCTCGCCTCTCTGCCCCCTCCCTGCCTATCCTGGCCTTCCTTGAAGGGCTGCTAGAGAGAGCCGGGATCAGTGCCGTGCAGCTTGAGCCCATAGGAGCCCGAGAGGACCGAGCGATGGGGGGGAAACCAGGGGGGCTTCCTGGAGGCAACGTGAGCCCACAGGAGCCAGAAGGGACCCAGCAATGTTGGGGGGGCGGGATGTGAACCAGAGGTTTTCCTGGGGTAGATGCTGCCAGCCAGCCTGCCCAGGGCCCCAGCTCCCACCAGTCTGGCTCCAATGCCCCATGCTCCAAACAGCTCCCCTCTTGCTTCTGAGCCTGGAGGGTAAGTGTGTGCCAGCCTGCTCTGCCCCTGGGTCCCCACTTGGGCCCAGCGTTACCACCCTCCCCTCCACCCAGGGCAGAATTGAGGGGCAGCAGTCGGGGGACTCTGCCAGGCACAGCTGTGGGCTCAGGCCAACCTGGTCTGTGCAAGCTCTGGTCTCCATACAGAGGCGGGGTCCCTGGCCATCACGGCCCCAGTCTGTCTGATCTGCGGCCCCCCAGGGTGCGTGGTACCTCTTCCTAGCCTGTGCTGTGCTTTCCTCTCTGGTTTAGGGGAGGGGTGGGGTGGGGCAGGGTAGGGTAGGGATTAAAGGGGGTGCTCGAGGCTGGCGGGCGGCTCAGAGCTGCAGAGGTCTGTGTGGGGACCAAAGGGCTTTGGCATGGGCCCCTCCCTACCCAGGCCCGGGGCGGGCAGCACTCAGGCTCCCTCTAAAGGGAGAGCCTGCCCCCTTGTCTGACTCTGAGGCCCTGGTCCCCGCGCCTCTGGGCACCAGGCTCCCAGGACGGAAGGAGAGTGGGCGGCCAGGCTGTGCCGCTTCCTTCGGCGCAAGGCTGGTTTGGAGCCAGAAGCCAGGAGAGGCGCCGTGTGCTGGGCTGGCTTTTCCTCCCCATGAGCAGCTGCACAGGCTGGCTTCTCAGAGGCCCGAGCTCTGCCCCTCAGTCACAGGACAGGCAGCTGAGACCTCGACGCGGATCCTCGGGGCCAACACCTGCTCGCCCCTCCCTGAGGAACAGGCCAGGCGGTGGCTGCTGAGACCACCCACGGGGCGCTGGCGGCTCCAGGCAGACAGGCCCCCAGAGTGCCAAGCCCGGGCGGGGGCAGGTGCCCGAGCCGGCCCCGCCAGCCCTCAGTGGGGAGCAGGCTTTCCTCGGAGCTCCCGGGAGACGCTGGAGCCCGCTGTCGGAGACTCAGGGAGACACATACTGAGGGTTTGTGTTGAGTCCGTCGCTCAGCCAAGTGCGACTCTGTGAACCCATGGACTGCGGCTGCCAGGCTCCTCTGCCCATAGGACTCTCCAGGCAAAGATACTGGGGTGGGCAGCCATTCCCATCTTCCCCACCCAGGGGCCAAGCCCAGGTCTCCCGCGTTGCAGGCAGGCTGTCTACCGCCTGAGCTGGCAGGGAGCACCTCTCATGGGGGCCTCGGGGGGGGGCCTGTTCCCAGAGTCTGCACCCAAAGTGGGGCGCAAGGCCCCCGCTGCTCGGGAGTGCCCAGGCCCGGGGACCACAAACAGGCGATGCCGGCTGTGCTCGCCCCTGCTCACCCCCACACACCCACACGAGTGTATTACAGCCCTGATGTGCCCGCCTCGCCCCTCCTCACACCCACACACACACACGAGTGTGTTACAGCCCTGATGTGCACGCCTCACCCCTGCTCACACCCCACACCCACACAAGGGTGTTACAGCCCTGATGTGCCCGCCTCGCCCCTCCTCACACCCACACACACACACACGAGTGTGTTACAGCCCTGATGTGCACGCCTCACCCCTGCTCACACCCCACACCCACACAAGGGTGTTACAGCCCTGATGTGCCTGCCTCGCCCCTCCTCACACCCACACACACACACACGAGTGTGTTACAGCCCTGATGTGCACGCCTCACCCCTGCTCACACCCCACACCCACACAAGGGTGTTACAGCCCTGATGTGCCTGCCTCGCCCCTCCTCACACCCACACACACACACACGAGTGTGTTACAGCCCTGATGTGCACGCCTCACCCCTGCTCACACCCCACACCCACACAAGGGTGTTACAGCCCTGATGTGCCTGCCTCGCCCCTCCTCACACCCACACACACACACACGAGTGTGTTACAGCCCTGATGTGCACGCCTCACCCCTGCTCACACCCCACACCCACACAAGGGTGTTACAGCCCTGATGTGCCTGCCTCGCCCCTCCTCACACCCACACACACACACACGAGTGTGTTACAGCCCTGATGTGCACGCCTCACCCCTGCTCACACCCCACACCCACACAAGGGTGTTACAGCCCTGATGTGCCTGCCTCGCCCCTCCTCACACCCACACACACACACACGAGTGTGTTACAGCCCTGATGTGCACGCCTCACCCCTGCTCACACCCCACACCCACACAAGGGTGTTACAGCCCTGATGTGCCTGCCTCGCCCCTCCTCACACCCACACATGCACACGAGTGTGTTACAACCCTGACGTGCTCACCTCTTTCCTATGAGGAAGGGAGCGGTCTCGACCCTTGAAATTCGACCAGATCCACACCACAAACCCAGGTTTAGGACTATAGGTATTTCCAAGGACAGAGAAGCTGAAGGAAGAAGGCTTCACTCATGGGAGATGGAAAGGGCCTGTTGTTGGACTAGACACCTACAGAGTGGAGCTAGGCTGTGTGTTCTCAGCGGATCCCTCGGAGGGGACCAGCTGACTCTGGAGAGCGGGCGGGGCCCCTGACTGCGGGGGGGCGGGGGGCCCAGAGGAGGAGACCTGCAAGACCATGGAGGCAGGGCCTGGGCTTCCAGGCCTGCGGGTCCAGACTCGCAGCCAGGCCCCGGATGTGGGAGGCCGAGGCCCGCTGGGGCCCCTCCCTGGTCCTTCACGTGCTCGTGCACTGGTTAGTTTACAGAGGGGGGCGCTTGGGCCCAGGCGCAGGTCAGGGGATCTGCACAAACCCACCTAGCAGCCTGTGCAGCCGGGCCACAGGCTGGGTTTGCCCTGGGACACAGCCCTGCCTCCTGACTGCCCGCCCCAAGCTGGTGGGGGCTGGCCCTGCCCTGGGTGCTGAAGCTCCCTCCCCGAGATGCGGACATGGAGACCGTGAGCAGAGCCCCGGGCTGCTCCGACAGCAGAGAGCCCCAGGCCTCTCCCCCCTGCCTCCCCGGGGCGCCCAGGACCCCGCCAAAGCCCCTCTGTTGGCCCTGCCGAACCCTCCGGGGTCTCCCCACAGGGAGGAGGTGCCCTGGGCGGTGGGGGCTGTGGACAGCAAGTGTCCAACTCCCCCCTTCATTTAATGCTCTGAATAAAACATTATTCACAGATTAACTGAGCAGTTTCTAGTGAACAACCATTTCCCTGTGCTTCACTTTTTCCATGGGTACTTTCCTAAAGAGCAAGTGCATCGTTAACAATTGAGGGGAAGGGGCCCTTGCAAATCTCGCAGGTTTTCCGTAAGGTCCTATGCGCTCCTGCACTTTTGTCTAAAGCAACTTCAGTTTTCCCCAAAGTTGCTTCCTTTGAGGTGAGTCTTGGTGGGGCAGGCTGGGGGACAGGGACCTCCTTGTCTGAAGGAAGCCTGGGAGCTGGTCTTGGGGTTCAAGAACAGCTGGAAGGGTGTGGGTCAGCACCAGGGGTGAGGAGGGGGCCGGGGAAGCCACAGCCAATCCCAGACCCCAGGGCTGGCAGAGCCGTGGGACAGGGCAGGGCCCGGGACCAGCGGAGGATGGAGCCCCATCCAAGGGGTGCGGAGGGCGGGGGCACTGTTCCCTGAGGGCCCCTCCCTGGCTCCAGGGTGGGCCGCAGAGGGTCTGTGGGGAGCCGAGCCCCAGCTGTGCTCAGCCTGTGAGCCGGGGCAGCGGCCCTAGCGCTGCGGCCAGGGGGAGCCCGGCCTCGGCCGGCGGGACCCTGGGCTGCAGAGCTCCTCGGGGTCCTGGGCCTGGAGAATCGCTCCCGGATGGAGTCCGGGGCTCTGGGCACAGGCCAAGGCAGCGATGTGGGCCCTCCCCCTGGAATCCGCCCTGCGGGCCGGGCCCTGAGTGGGGTCTGAAGTCAGGGACCCCCAGGCCGACTTACCCAGGGCTCTCAGCCACAGAGGCAGGGGCCCCATGTGGCTGGGAGTGTGGCCCGTGGCCTCGTGCCGCCCTGGACACTGGCCTGCTGAGCTGTGAACGCGGCCCAAGTGCTCAAGCCACCCCCAACCAAAGGCAGAGGGCAGGCGAGGCCACCTTCTGGCGGGCCCCGCTGGGCAGGCCTCTCAGCCTGTCTTGGCCTCCTCTTCCTTGGCTGAGCCCACGTGTCCAGCAGACGGAGCTCCTGGACGCCAGTCCTCGGCCCGCAATGAGGCTCTGCCCACACTGAGAGGGTGGCCAGCCACGAACAGTGCTCATGGATGCAGGCTCTGAGCCGGAGTGGGCACCCCCACCGCCTCATCCTGTCCACCCCTCCTGGGCACCCTTGCACTGCCCCGGCCACGGGTCGGAGCCTGGTTCCCCCTCAGCTCTGCCTGTCCAGGCCATCTGCTGGGCGGCCTCACACATTCTTCCTCTTCCTCTTCCTAAAGCATCCACAAATAGCCGGGGATGACTTTAATGGGGTTAAATGACAGGAATCTCGATTTCCTTGTGGTGCAGTTGAGGCATTCCCCACGTTTCCTGTGCAAAGTAACACAGGCCACGGAAACCCAGGCCAGGGGCGCAACAGCTGCACTTGGAGACGCTCCCAGCATCACCACGCCTGTGCCTGAGTGTCCCCCAGAGCCCGCGGGCAGCCCCGGAAGGGAAGTGAGCCAACCCCGCTGTGGGGGTGCGTGTGGGCAGGAAGGAGGATGGTGGGTCTCTCGCCAGCAGCTGGTGGCCCGTCCCCCCAGCTCTCCGCGTGTTCTGATGGGCCAGCTCACTGCTGGTGCATGGTCAGCAAAGACTAGGAGCTCACAAATGGCCACGTGAACCTGAAGAGGACATGGGGTCTCTGGGGAAGGCATGGCTCGCGGGCTTCTCTAGGTCTGAGTGAGAGGCATGTTTTCCTTGAGCCGCAGTACAGGCTCTGGAATGGGGCTTCTCTCTCAGATGTCTGGGAGCTCCCGGAATTCGGAGCCAGAAGATCCAAATTCTACCTCAGGCTCTGATGCCTACCAGCTCTGTGACCTCACAAAACCCACTCAACCCCGGGACTCACTTTCCTCATCTGTGAAATGGGAACCACACCCTTCACAGGATTGTCTCAAGGATCAAATGAAATGGTCTGTGTCATTAGCGAAATGATGGCTGGGGGCAGCTTCCATCTCACGAGTGACAGGCTCACAGTTGTGCCGACCAGCCTTCGTCCTGGGCGTCCTGAGGCTCAGGCCAGAGCTCTGGACACGCAGAAGGGCAGAGGGGGGGCTGTTGCCAGCATCACCCCAGCCCCAGCCCTGCGCCTTCCGCCCGTCTTTGCCAGAATCCCTCCTCTCGTCTCTAGATCCGAATCCTGGGAGCTGCCAGAGCCCTTGTTCCCCTTCCCTGCTGGGTACAGGGCAGGCCTGGGCCAGGTGGGCCTTCCTCAGGAAGCAGCACAAGCCAGCCATGTCTTGGCTGCTGCTGGGCCCCGAGGGGCTCAGCGCGCCAGTGTGACCACGTGGTCCCCTGAGGGGCGCCAGGCAGCCGGAGGCAGAGGAGGCGGGACCGGGCCACCTGCTCACGCCCAGGCACCGGCCACACTCACCAGCAGGAGGTGAGGTGGCTCTGAGTCTCCAAATAAAGCACACGGCCCTCCGGAGACACTGGGTGGCCGGCCTGCAGCGGCCCTGCTGTCTGCACCTGGGGGGGAGGCAGTCGGTGCGGGACTGACTCCTGAAAGCCCGACTGTCTGCTGATAGACAGCGTGGCGAAGCGAGAGACAAATTGTCACACTTTGCGATCAAAGATGCTGTTGCCTGCAGTTACCCTCTGGCTGGAGGAAGAGGACCGGGGTAGAGTCACCTGCTGTGTGAGCAGGGTCCAGTCCAGCTGGCTGAATCCAGGGGACCCAGCTGCACCTCCACCAGTGCTTTACTGGGTGGGTTCGGGGTCAGTGTGGAAGGGGTCTATGACCCCAGGCTGTGTGGCCTCGGGCAAGTTGCTGAATCACTCTGAGCATCAAGCTCTTCGCCAGCAAAATGAACATAACAGTAACACCTACCTCATAAGACTGTTGGCTCAAGAAATACCGTTCATGTCTGAACGCAAATGCCACAACATGAGCACCGGGCCCCACCAGCTGCGATGACCAGGGCCCTAGCAAGCTCTTCAAGAGACACACACACCTTATAAAGACGGATTTAGTAAGCAAGATGTTCTAGGATCTTTTCTGGATTTATGTTATTTACTCCAAAACTGAATCCAGGTAGTTAACTAAATACAATTACCAGAAAACCACATTAATGCCAGATTTATAATTCAAAGAATTATTTAAAAGAGCATAAACATTTCAGAACATTTAGATACAAACCATACCAACTTTCACGTGCTTCCATCTCACGAGTGACAGGCTCACAGTTGTGCCGACCAGCCTTCGTCCTGGGCGTCCTGAGGCTCAGGCCAGAGCTCTGGACACGCAGAAGGGCAGAGGGGGGGCTGTTGCCAGCATCACCCCAGCCCCAGCCCTGCGCCTTCCGCCCGTCTTTGCCAGAATCCCTCCTCTCGTCTCTAGATCCGAATCCTGGGAGCTGCCAGAGCCCTTGTTCCCCTTCCCTGCTGGGTACAGGGCAGGCCTGGGCCAGGTGGGCCTTCCTCAGGAAGCAGCACAAGCCAGCCATGTCTTGGCTGCTGCTGGGCCCCGAGGGGCTCAGCGCGCCAGTGTGACCACGTGGTCCCCTGAGGGGCGCCAGGCAGCCGGAGGCAGAGGAGGCGGGACCGGGCCACCTGCTCACGCCCAGGCACCGGCCACACTCACCAGCAGGAGGTGAGGTGGCTCTGAGTCTCCAAATAAAGCACACGGCCCTCCGGAGACACTGGGTGGCCGGCCTGCAGCGGCCCTGCTGTCTGCACCTGGGGGGGAGGCAGTCGGTGCGGGACTGACTCCTGAAAGCCCGACTGTCTGCTGATAGACAGCGTGGCGAAGCGAGAGACAAATTGTCACACTTTGCGATCAAAGATGCTGTTGCCTGCAGTTACCCTCTGGCTGGAGGAAGAGGACCGGGGTAGAGTCACCTGCTGTGTGAGCAGGGTCCAGTCCAGCTGGCTGAATCCAGGGGACCCAGCTGCACCTCCACCAGTGCTTTACTGGGTGGGTTCGGGGTCAGTGTGGAAGGGGTCTATGACCCCAGGCTGTGTGGCCTCGGGCAAGTTGCTGAATCACTCTGAGCATCAAGCTCTTCGCCAGCAAAATGAACATAACAGTAACACCTACCTCATAAGACTGTTGGCTCAAGAAATACCGTTCATGTCTGAACGCAAATGCCACAACATGAGCACCGGGCCCCACCAGCTGCGATGACCAGGGCCCTAGCAAGCTCTTCAAGAGACACACACACCTTATAAAGACGGATTTAGTAAGCAAGATGTTCTAGGATCTTTTCTGGATTTATGTTATTTACTCCAAAACTGAATCCAGGTAGTTAACTAAATACAATTACCAGAAAACCACATTAATGCCAGATTTATAATTCAAAGAATTATTTAAAAGAGCATAAACATTTCAGAACATTTAGATACAAACCATACCAACTTTCACGACCCCATGGACTGCAGCACGCCAGGCCTCCCTGTCCATCACCAATTCCCGGAGCTTGCTCAAACTCATGTCCATCGAGTCGGTGATGCCATCTGACCATCTCGTCCTCTGCCTCTGTCTTCTCCTCCTTCCCTTTGGGGTGAGCTAAGCAATTTCCTATTTGCAGGAGCCGGCCCTCCTCCCCAGCCCATCTGGGTCTCACAGCTCCCCTAATGTGCTGGCTGCAGACGGGGCTCTGCCCAGCAGTGCTCTCGCTTCCTCAGAATGGCCTCCTGTCCTCTGGTCAGACTCTGTGATGGTTCCCATCCCTCCTGCTGGTTAGTCAGATGCTGTGGTGCCTCCTGGTCCCTTTTTTCATCACTTTGGACTTGCTTGCTCCTGGGTTCCCCTCTCGGGAGAGGGCGGTCTTCTCTCAGCCCCGTCCTGTCAGCCCCTGGAATCTGAAATGGGGCCAGAATCTGTCACTGAAAAAACACTCGCTCTGATGCTGTCATCAGCTCCCTTCAACTCTCAGGGAGTCCGAGTGGGCGCCTCCACTCAGGACTCTGTGCTCCAGACACGCAGGTGGAGGGAAGGAGGCTCAGACCGACTGGAGCAGGTGCAGAGCCTGGTTCACAGCGGGTGGCAGTGGCCTGGGGGGTGGGCTGGAACCCCCGCTGCTGGGCCTGCTCCCCAGGCAGGCGCAGGCCTCAGAGACACGCGCAGGCGGGCCCACCAGACCTCAGGGGTGCGGGAGCCCTTCCCAGGAGCACAGCGCCCCCCGCCCGCACCCCTGGGCCAGCGCCTGAGCCCGCCTGGGTGGGATGGGAAACAGCAGGACGCCCCCACAGCTGTGCTCCCCACGTCCACTCCGGGTCTGGGCAGCCGCTTCCAGAACCCAGCTTCTTGTACCTGTAGGTCAAAGTTTACGACCCTGCTTAATTTAGCTTTTAATTCCATACAGGTTCAAATGACCAGCAATTGATTTTCATAATGGATGTTTCCTTCTCATTCAGAGAGAAGGAAACAGCTCAGGTCCTTGGGGAGGTGGAGGGAAGGAAGGCGCACCTTATCAGCCAGAGGTCGGATGCGTCACCACATCGGGGATTTGGGAGTCACGTGGCCAGGTCACCAGTCCTGCAGCCTGTACTATTTTTGGTCCATTTTAGATCAACCTTCCTTCTCCCCTGGGGACCATCAGGGACCCCTCCCCAATAAAATGCACCCATGGGAGTCAATTCTTGACACTTGGGAAGGTCTCACTGAGGACAGCCTAAATCCGCCTCGCTTTGAAAGGTTATGATTCTCGCACTTCATCCCTATGGAGCCGCTCCAACTGTTATTTGATGCTGAAGACTGGAAAGTGTGGGCTAAATTCCTATGTGAAGCCCCAGCAGTAAATTACAAAAGGAAAAAATTCCAGTAGCCATCAGTGCTGTGAGGGGCCTTTGTCTTAACTGAAAAATATCTTTCTCAGAGCCCATCTGCCACCCCACCGCCTCCCTCAGTTCTAGGTGGGAGGGGAATAAGGAGAGCTTTGTGCAGAAAGGAAACTCAGGCCTGGAAGCAACCTCGCGTGTTCTGCTGTGGGGGACATTAACAAAACTGCACACAGCGCAAAGCCTTCCTCTTAGACCAGCTTAAGGCTGCAAGAAGGAGCCTCATAGGTGTGAGCAGAAGGAGGCATGTTTACAAGGGGTAACGAAAGAGAAAAGTCAAGTCTAAACTAGGGAGCGGAAATCTCAGTAGTTAAGCTTTAAGTGAAGATGCTGCTGCCTGGGAGCTTAGGTGACAAAGACTTCTTGGAACGGGGCCTCCGAGGAGGTGCCCACAGAGGGGAGGACGGCGGGGCCTGACTGCCCAGAGGAGAATGGAATGGACGGTGCAGGCAGGGTTCCCAGGAGCCACGGACCCCAGCACGGCAAGGGCACCCTTGTGCAGCCTTCGTCCTGGGGCCTCGAAGTTTCCACCAGGGAGGAGTGGCCCAACAGACAGAGGGTGGTCCTGGGAGAGAAAGGGCAGGTGCAATCCTTTGTCCACAGCTCTGGGGGCTCAGGCTCCCAGGCCTGGGACCCCTGGTCAGGGTGGGGGTACCGCCTCCTGAGAAGGGGGCAGGGCCCTCTAGGGAGGACCTGCTCCACAAGGGCCTCATCCCTTGCCCCCCCCTTCCCCTCCTCCCCTCCTTCCCTTCTCCTCTTCCCATTCCCCTACTCCTCCTCCTGCCTCCCCACTCCTCTTTTCATCCCCCCCTCCACTCTCTCTCCCC
>SJYG01000467.1:1765824-1784002 GCA_006410535.1 Litocranius walleri | reverse complement strand
GATCTCAGGTTCTTGCATCTTAAAATCTTCATCTTGAAAAGACATTCTTTGCAGACCAAGTGTCCTACCAGCCTCCCCTCACCACAGGCCTTCACTTCCTGCCCCAGGCTCACTCTGCACAGCACCGGAGGCCCATTTCGTGATCAAACGGGGGTTCCTGGGAGACGGAACTTCAGGCTGCAGGTCGACTAATATGGGGGGCGGGTTGGAGGGAGCAGGGGAAGGGGGCACCCCCAGGGTCCCAGGGCAGGACAGGTGGGCTGGGGGTCAGTCCTGAGCCCTCCAGGAGCCGGCGTCTCCAGGAGGCTTTTAACCTTGGCAATAAAAAAAGGGACTTGATGAGCCCCAGAAACTGGCTCAACTCATCAGGTTTATTCCTAACAGAAAACTCACGCTGGGTGAGCGAGCCGGCTGCAGAGAGGGCCCCTGGTTCCAGATGTGAAAGAAAAGGCAGAGTTCTGTCCTGACGTTGATGGGTGTTTTCTCATTTACTACTTCACAGCAGAAATGAGTTTTAATCGTCTTCTCTTTTGTGGGGAAAACATAGTTCTCCAGCTCCATGAATCTCATTCTTCTCTGGAGGAGGAAGTTGTTTAGTCACTCAGTCGTGTCCAAATCTTTGCGACCCCATGGACCGCAGCACGCCAGGCCTCCCTGCCTATCACCAACCCCCAGAGCTTGCTCAGACTCATGTCCATTGAGTTATTGATGCCATCCAACCATCTCATCCTCGGTCGCCCCCCTCTCCTCCTGCCTTCAATCTTTCCCAGCATCAAGGTCTTTTCCAATGAGTCAGCTCTTAGCATCAGGTGGCCGAAGTACTGGAGTTTCAGCTTCAGCATCATTCCTTCCAAAGAAATCCCAGGGTTGATCTCCTTCAGAATGGACTGGTTGGATCTCCTTGCAGTCCAAGGGACTCTCGAGAGTCTTCTCCAACACCACAGTTCAAAAGCATCAATTCCTCCACATTCAGCCAGGGAAGGGCACACTTGACTTTGTCGTCAGCAAGAACTGCATTGCAGAAGCGAGCAGGGCACACTCACCACGTGTGCACGCGCGCGCGCGCACACACACACACACAGACAATGGCAGCAGGCTCGGCTCCATTAAGAGGCCGAGCCAACACTCCTTGGAGAGTTCCTTGTGGTTGGCGCAGTTTGGAGAAGGCAACCTTGTGAAACGCAGCAGGTGAGCGGTGGATATACATTGTATCTGATGATACAGTCTGAGCAAACTTGTGCAAGGCCACTTTTCAGAAGATGTATTTGTCCAGAAGCACATTTAAGATCAATAAGGGTGTTGCGGTGTTTGTTGGAGGAGTAAAGCATTAATGATTTTGTGTTGGTTGAGGCGCTGGTTCTCTTTCTAACCTACTGACATCAAGAACTCCCTCGTAAAGGGAGGGGCTGACCTCCTCGTCAGAGGCCTCCCATCTCCAGAGAAGGAAAAGCAGAGAAGCGCTCTCCGAAATCTGCTCACGCATTTCCACAGGGTTTGTTCTGGTCGGGAAAGCGGGCCCTCCTGGGGGGCAGGGGCGATGATGGGACTCTGTGGGAAACAGTAGTATGGGCTGGGACCTCGCCCCCAGGTTACACTCGGCCGAGGACAGTGCCGCAGCCCCCCACCCAGACCTTCCGCTGGGCATCACCACCCCAGCTCCTTGCCACGCAGACCCAAACGCCCAGGGCTCCAGCTTCCAGACCCGCGTGCAGCCTGGCCTAGCCAGATGCCCAGAGGACGGTGCAGGCAGGTTTCCTGACCGATGGGAGTCAACCTGCATGGGGGCGGAGGACCAGGCATGTGAGGAGATCTTCCAAAGCAGCAGCTGGGCTGAGTCAGCTCTGCACGACTGCAGACCCGCCCCGGGGCCCCAGGCCTCTGGTCCTGATAGTTTCCTCTGTAAGTGCTCCTTCAGCCGAGCTTGTGACGGTGCAGACGGGACCCAGCAGAAACCCTGAACATCCTGGCCCTGAAGCGGGAGAAGAGGGGTCCAACGGGAAGTTCTGAGAACATTCAGCCAACGTACCAAATTGACAGTTTTCTTTTTGCAAATGTGACAGAGCAATATGATCATGATAAAAAAAAAATCATTGCACCCAAAGCTGGCACTCTGAGACAGCCCGGAGGGGTGGGATGGGGAAGGAGGCGGGGGTTCAGGCTGGAGAGGATGCATATCTGCCTATGGCTGATTCACAGTGATGCATGTCAAAACCATCAGGATACTGTAAAGTAATTATCCTCCAGTTACAATACATAAATTAACCTCTTTTCAAATCACCAAAATAAACCTCTCTCTCAAAGCCACTCAGTTGCATGCAATTATTTGCAACTCAAGGCAAGAATATGGGGGTGGCTGCCATTCCCTTCTCCAGAGGATCTTACTGACCCAGGGGTGGAACCTGGGTCTCCAGCATTGCAGGCAGATTCTTTACCATTTGAGCCACCAGCCTAAGCACCTCTTTGAACAAATGAAAATTACGGCATAAGAGTGCATACTGGCAGACTTCTTCAACACACAGCACATAAAAGAAAACTACATACAGTCTTGAGTGTGTCAGAGTCAGTGAGGTGTTAGGCGGGTGAGCAGGGTCTGTGCTTCCTTTAGGTAATTCCCACAGGACACAGTCTCCCGACGGTGTTTTCCCTCCTCTGGTTGAGTTTGGGTTGGTTCCCCAATGTTTTCTTTGTGATGATTAATCTTGTGTCAACTGTGGTGTCCATCGGTCGGTCAGATGCTAATCCAGACGCCGGTGGCTGTTGGGTCGATGTGATCAACGCTTACCATCGGGGACCACGAAGAGCAAGAGGTTATCGTCCATGACGCGGGAGGGGCTGACCCAGCGAGTCGAGGCCTTCACAGAGGAAGGGTTGTGCTCTTCCCTGGGTTCCAGCCTGCCCCGCGGACTTGGGACTCACAGGCCCTGCAATCCCGTGAGAAATCTCTCCCTCTTGGTTCTGCTTCCCTGGAGAGCGTAGATGAACGCAATCTTCTAACACATGGTGGACAGACCTGAGGGGTGTGGCTCCATGAAACAAGGGGCACGTTAGAGGTCAGTGTGGAGGGGCCGTTTCTGCACCTGCAGGCTGACTGCGCTCAGCGGCTTGCACTGAAAACTCCACACCTCCCCCTGGGGCCCTTGGTTAAGCAGCCCCACAGCAGACCTGTGTCTCCCCGAGTCAATTCGTTTCCATGCATCTGGCCTGGGCTTTGGGCGGCAGGCACCCTCCCGGCTCATGGCCAGGGCCCAACCACCCCGCGAATCTCAGGCAGTTGTCACCCGACACACCGCGTCTGGTGCCCACTGCGTGGATTCTAAGCAACTGTCAGCGAGGCCTAGTTGACGGTGATGGGTCGTCAAACTCACACGTGAGTTCCCTGCCCACCCCGGCCCCTCCCCAGTCCTCTAGACACGCAACCTGCGCGGCCTGCCCGTGGGAGGCTCCACTGCCCACCCGCTCTGCGAGGCAGGAGACAACTCACCCCAGAGACTCATGTGGAACCGCCTCGCCCCAGCCTCACAAATCAATCAGGCGGTCTCAGAAGGAGGCCAGGATCATGACGAACATCCCCGAAGACAATAAACAGAGGCCGCTCAGCCACCATCACATGCATCTGACCCACCTGCAGCCCAGACAGGCGGGGTGGCGGCCTTCGGGCCTGAGGGTGGCCCCTCGCTCTGCAGGGATCTCACCTGAGCTGGAGGGAGGGGAGGAGGCCTTCTGTTCGCTCAGAGTCTCTGGGGCCAGTTGGCCTTCTGTTCACTCAGCCGTGGTGGCGGCCAAAGTCCCGGGTGAGTCAGGGACATGGTCCAGCCAGGGCAGGGGGCTGCTGGTGAGCTTTGCTGCGAGAGCAGAGCGGCCCCCTGATCTGTGCCCACGGGGTCACTGAAGGCAGGAGCGCTCATCTGCACGGGGCTCCCAGGAACATGGGGGGCTCTCGTGAGTCAGTGACACCACGGGCCACCGGATGCACCCCAGCCCAGACAGTC
This sequence comes from Litocranius walleri, assembly GCA_006410535.1. Taxonomy (NCBI): domain Eukaryota; kingdom Metazoa; phylum Chordata; class Mammalia; order Artiodactyla; family Bovidae; genus Litocranius; species Litocranius walleri. The sequence continues at coordinate 1,780,013 of SJYG01000467.1, read as the reverse complement.
ACGTCCTGGAAATGGCTCTCCTGCTCTTCAAGGCTCAGTCTCCAGGTTGCAGGCACGTGGGAACCCGAGGCCTCCCCCACAGCATATCAGAGATCAGCCACCACCCGTCCAGAGCCGGGTCAGCCCACCTGAAGTCCCCGGCCATCCACACGGATCTTGTCCCCGGGAGCCAATGGAGGAGAGCCCCAACGGGTGGGCTGGGCCCACCAGAGGAAGGGTGGGCAGAACCCACGCCCAGACCAGGCCCTGCAGCGCCCGTGCCCACAGCCCCACCCCTGCACTCCTCCCCATGCCCCACTAACGGTGCCAAGATGCTTCTTGGGCCCTGAGTCACTCCTTCAAATCAACAACGCTGACTTGCACCCACTTTACAGATGAAGAAACTGAGGCCCGGAGGGGGTAAGTGTCTTAGTCGAGGTCACACAGCGAGTAAGGGTCAGAGCTGGGCTCTAAACTCATGGAGGCTGACTCCAGAACTCACCAAATTGTTTTTATTTCCCAGGGCCTGCATTCCTCCGGAAGGGCTGGCTCTTCCATTATCACCATGTGTGATAAAGTCCAGAATCAACAGGGCTTTAACAGAAAACAAGCCCTCATAGCCCAGCCAGCAAGTCAGATCCAGTCTCGGCTGGGTCTCCGGTCAGTGTGCGTCTGCTTCCTCCCGGTTGGTTAACGCCCACGGCTGAAGCCTGTGCACCCTGCCCACCGCAGCACCTCCCGGGGACCCCCAGGCTCCCCACCCAGCAGCTGACAAGAGAATAACACCCCACAGCCTGTATCTCTACCCTGGCAGGCGAGGCCTTTCGCGGAGGGTGGCGTCCAGGGGGAATAACTGCTTGTCCCTCCTGAGTGAATGGGCCAGGCTGTGTGGACCCAGAAGTGGCCTGAGGCAGGCCCAGCCCGTGGCCTGTGGTTCAGCCCTGGCAGAGGACGTTGCCCACAGAGCTGGCCCCACCTCGAATCCCTCTGTCCCCGGGCAGGTGCTCCCATGGACGCTGTAAACGTGGGACCTTCAGGACCAGTGACAATTTTGATGGGCTACACTAAAAATTCTGTAAAGATGCTTAAGATTTAACAAGACTGACTGCCTAACTGTTTCTTTTTATGTGTCTATAAAAGCGATATCATCAAAGCAGAGCCTCGGACAATCAATCTGCCTGTGGTCAGCGGGGAGCCCAGGGCGGGAATACTGCCCAGTGGAGGTGTGGCCAGAGGGCGGGAGCCAGGTGGCCGTGGGAAGGACATGAGGCTGGGTGGGCTGGGGGCGGCCTGGGGTTGCAGGCGACCCTGTGGGGGTGGTGACCGGGGAACAGAGCCCACGGAACCACAGGGGAGTTGGGAGGTGATGAGCTCAATGTTGGGCACCAAGCGCTGAGCATGCAGGCAGCCTGGCGCCTCAGGAGAGAGGAGCGCAACCCCTATCCCTGGTGGGCGGGGTCCGCGTGGCTCCCGGGGACCCTCAGAGCCTGAAACTGCAGGGGACGTGCCCCCTGCAGGAATGTGGGGAGCAGAGACATCACCAAGCAGCCCCCAAGGCAGACAGGGAAGGAGAGACAGGGAGTCTGCGAGCTTCGAGCTCCACCCTCCCCGAGCCCTCGAGGACGGCACCGTCACCCAGAGTGCTGCGGGCCTGCCACGGCCTCCACAGAGGCCACCGCTGGATGGCTAAGGCAGAGCAGCCCTCGGGAGGTGGGTCCAGTTCTGCCTGAGTCCCTATGCCGGGGCAGGAAGGCCTGCCTGGGGCGGGCGTGGGGCTGGCCCTGTCCTGGGTGGGCAGCTCCCTCCCGGCCTGCGGGCCCTGGGTTCTGACCTTGAGGACAACAGGGGCCTGACCTTGAGCCTGTGAAGGGCTCTCCACCTGTTTCTTTCCCACCCTTTCCTTAGACCCATCAAGTGTCAGCACCCCTCCACTCACCACTGGGGGAGCAGGGCGGTCCCCACAGCAAGCCACGAAGCTGGGGGTGCTGGTGGCAAGGGAGGGCCACACATGGGGGCCCCCTCTGCCCTGGGTCAGTGGCGTGAAGGTCTCCCCGGGGGCCCGCTGCCCTGGATCATGAGGCTCAGGCGGGTTTGTGAGGACTTGGCAGAAAGGCTGCGGGTGTCGGGATCGCCCAGGAAATGGTAATTTTCTCAAGTCAAGCAGAGAGGAGGGAACACACACAGCCCTCCCATCTTCCTGTTCGCCCATCCACCACAACCCCCCAGTAGATGGCCCTCCAGGGTCAGCCCCTGGAGTAAGACGGTTCACGGAGGCACGCCAGCTCACCAGTGTGCAAACAGCTACACAAGCCTCAGAGAGAGTGCAGACAGAGACCTGACCCACCCGGGGGCCGCCGGAGCCCAGAGGGCTGGCTCCGGCCAAGACTCTGCACTCCTGGGGCTTAAGGGCCTGGACCTCCCACCCACGTGCTCGGGGAAGTCCACTCCCAGCCGACCCTCGACCCTCTGCCCCGGGCTCACAGAACAGGCTCGGGCCTCACCACCAAAGGTGAGGGCAGGCTTTGGTTTTCCATGCTAGCTGGGATCACAGAGATGGCTCAGAACGGCCAGGCAGAAAGGTCCCCACGCTGCCACACTTCCCCGGAACCTGCCCCAAGGCCTCCCAGTGGGGCAGCAGGGCCCAGAGGTCACTGCACGCCTCCCAGCAGGATGGCCTCGCCAGAGAGGGACTGCGAGGGCTCCGCCACACTGAAGGCATTCTCAGGGAAGCAGACGCTGGGAGCTCACATGGGCTTTCCAGGAAGCAGGCAGTCTTGCGTGGCCTGGAACCAAGAAGAGGGGCAGGAATGAAGCAGGGAGCTGGCCCAAGGGGCCCGGAGATTTTGCACGGCCTTGGAACTGAGGGAGAGGCCATGTAGCTCAGTCTCCCGAGACAGCCTGCCCAGTCGGGTCCCTCCTGGGTTGGGGGCACAGCACCTCCTGAAACCCAGCTCAGAGTCAGCTCAGCCTGAGAAGGAGCAGGTCCAGCTCCACCAGGAGTCCTGGACTCCCTGCTGACACACGCAGACGTGGCCAGACCACGTCCCTCCAGGCAGGAGGGAGAAGAAGCCGTGTGCACCACGGAGCCCGCCTCGCCCTCCTCAGGCAGCTCTCCTCCAGCACGGGTTGGGGCCTCCTCCCTGTCCCGCTGCTGGGCATGCCACCCCCTCCACACGAGCCATGCCCCAGGGCCTGGAACAGCTGTCCCCCAGCAAGGCTCTCTGCCAGGACGGGGGGGATCCAGGCCATCACCCGAGCGCTTTCCCGAGAGCCAGGGCTAGCGGGGTCAGTGACCGTGGGCCTGGGACCACCCTCAGTCAAGGCTGGCGGGCTCAGGGAGGCCGGGGGTCGGGACCAGCCTCACCTTTGCCCCTGACCAGGCCCACAGCCAAGAGCCCAGGACGCAGCCTAGGGGCCATCCCCAGGCAGAATCTCCCCCCAGACAGTGTTTCCTTGGCTGTGACGCCTCTGCGACTTTAAAATAAGATGTCTCTGTGTCTCGCTTCTCTCTAAGAATGCTGGGATCAAAAGAGCAGCTTTATTTAGGAGAAAAGACACGCGACGGGACCGTCAGGATGACCAGTCTGGGCACACGGTCCTGAGTCTTCGGCTCGTTTTGATTTCCTTCTCTCCATGAGACATCTGGTGGAAGGCCTGTGAGCACAGTGGGACAAGCCCCTGGCTCTGAGAGTGTCACACAAGCAGCTGGGGGGGACCAGGCCCAGAGCCCAGACCGTCTTCTCAGCGAGTCAGGTGGGAAAGAGGGTTCCCCGCTCCTGAGAATGGTTCCAGCACCAGGGGCTCCTGGACACCCGTCTGCATGGCTGAACATGTACCTGGGCAAGTGGGAAGACGGAAAGACACCCAGGCTCGGCTCCCCGCCGAGGCCCCAGGGCATGAGACCCGGCAGAAGCTGAGGTCCTACAGGGAGTTCGTGAAAACACCCACCCATGGATGCGGCTGGACACCAACCAGGGCACCAACTCCCTGACACAGCCTGGCCCGATCTGCCCGGTGCACAGGGGCAGCCCCGGAGGGTCCTCCAGGCCGGACGAGATGGGGACCAGGCCCTGCCTCTCCCCGACGGCTCTGTGCCCACCAAGCAGAGTGCTAGTCCTGGTGCCATCAACACAGACATCACCGCTGATAGTGTTTCCTGCTCCTTCAGCACCTGTTTTGGCCACAGTGCTTCCTACTCAATGGGGGGCGAGGCATTGCATGCAGCTAACCTCTAACCTTGGACACATTGAACAGTCCTCAGACGTTCCCAGGCTGACTCGGCATTCATCACACCATTGCTGAGCGGGGCACCTGCAGAAATGCGGAGCTAAGTTAGATACACTTGCTGGCCTTGCTGGGGGTTCATTCCGGTGAATGAGCATGGACTGTGATTCACAAAAACCCAGAGGGGAAGCCCAGGGCAAGGGGGCTGGTGAGCTGGGCCTGGGAGGGCTGCTGTGGGCCTGGGGAGAGTGCAGCAGCAACAGATAACTGGAAAGAAAAGGCAGAATGTGGCGGAGGTCAAACGCGTGTTCTGACAGCAGATGCCACACAGGATGGAGAAAAATGCCTGTTTGAGTCGGGGTGGTCGGGAAAGACCACTCGGCCTCACAGAGAAGAGAGGCTTCTCATAGGACGAACTGGCTTCCTTCCCGGTGTGGCTGGAGAAAGGGGAAGGAACTCCCTCCAGAGGACAAGCCGGTGATGGTGAGATGGTGGTGATGGTGGAGACGGTGGAGATGGTCGTGATGGTGGAGATGGTGGTGATGGTGGAGATGGTTGTGATGGTGGTGAGGGTAGAAGTGATGGAGATGGTGGTGATGGTGGAGACAGTGGAGATGGTGGTGACGGTGGAGATGGTGGTGCTAGTGGAGATGGTGGAGACGGTGGAGATGGTGGTGATGGTGGTGATGGTGGAGATGGTTGTGATGGTGGTGAGGGTAGAGGTGATGGAGATGGTGGTGATGGTGGAGACAGTGGAGATGGTGGTGATGGTGGAGATGGTGGAGACAGTGGTGAAGGTGTTGATGGTGGAGACAGTGGTGATGGTAGAGATGGTGGAGATGGCAGTGATGGTGGAGATGGTGGTGGGGGTGGTGATGGTGGAGGTGGTAGAGATGGTGGTGATGGTGGAGATGGCATTTTGGTAGAGACGATGGAGACAGTGGAGATGGTTGTGATGGTGGAGATGGTGGTGATGGTGGTGAGGGTGGAGATGGTCATGATGGTGGAGATGGTGGAGATAGTGGTGAGGGTGTTGATGGTGGAGATGGTGGTGATGGTGGAGATGGCAGTGATGGTGGAGATGGTGGTGAGGGTGGAGATGGCATTTTGGTGGAGACAATGGAGACAGTGGAGATGGTGGTGATGGTGGAGATGGTGGTGATGGTGGTGATGGTGGAGATGGTGGTGAGGGTGGAGATAATGGAGACAGTGATGGTGGAGACAGTGGAGATGGTGGTGATGGTGGAGATGGTCATGATGGTGGAGATGATGGAGACAGTGGTGAGGGTGTTGATGGTGGAGACGGTGGTGATGGTGGAGATGGCGGTGAGGGTGGTGATGGTGAAGATGGTCGTGATGGTGGTGATGGCAGTGATGGTGGTGAGGGTAGAGATGATGGAGACGGTGGTGATGGTGGAGACAGTGGAGATGGTGGTGATGGTGGAGATGGTGGAGACAGTGGAGAAGGTGGTGATGGTGGAGATGGTCGTGATGGTGGAGATGGCAGTGATGGTGGTGAGGGTAGAGATGATGGAGATGGTGGTGATGGTGGAGGCAGTGGAGATGGTGGAGATGGTGGAGACAGTGGAAAAGGTGGAGATGGTGGAGATGGTCGTGATGGTGGAGATGGTGGAGATGGTCGTGATGGTGGAGATGGTGGAGATGGTCGTGATGGTGGAGATGGTGGTGATGGTGGTGATGGTGGAGATGGTGGAGATGGCGGTGATGGGGGAGAAGACAGTGATGGTGGGGATGAGGACGATGCTGATGGAGCCGGCAGTCACCCTGGCAGTCACTACTGCCTTTTCGATATGCAGTGAAGGATTGATCGCTGCATTGCTCACCTTGGCTATGAGCTAAGAGAGTTTAAAATGCTTTAGTATGAAGTAAACAATATACATATTTTATGAAATACATTTCTCTGCCTGTTTAATTGTGGGATCTTCAATAGAGGCAGAAAGATTCACTGCTCACCACTGGCATGAATCAATAGGGTTTCAGCCTTCTGTCTCAGGAGGCCCCCTGACCTCTGGCTCCTGGGGCCTGCTGCAGGGAGACCAGTGCTTATACGATGTGGTCTTGGCAGTCTTCTTTCCTCTGTGCTTCTCTGTGGGCCCAGGCGTAAAAGTAAAAGTAAATATCCACTTTTTATTGCTGAAGGCTTCTGAAGCCTGGTTTATCACAGGAGAGACTGCTGAATTCACAAGATGATTGCGGTTCACCAGGAAATAAGGAGAAACATCCTTAGGAATGGTCATCCCAGCATCTCTATTGGCCTCCCAGAAGCCCTCTCATTGCCAGGACACATCCATCCTTCCCCTGACCTCTTAATCTGCAGTGTAGGCATCCCAGTCCCTTTCAAAAAGTGCCAGGAGCTCTTAAGGTGGCTTCACACTGGGACCTGTTGGGCTTCACATGCAGCAGTCCTGGCATCCTGCCAGGCGGTGTGTGGGTGATCACAGATAGCCAGGCAGACTGTCAACACTGATGGGCAAAAGCCATTTCACAAGGTAGGTTTCTAGCAGCCTAGTGGCCACTGGGGGCCTCTTTCCTGGCTCCTGGAGCTGAGCTATGGGCCAGGTGGGCACCGATGTGCAGAGGGGGCTGGAACCCTACAAGAACCACTTCCCACCCCCAGCACATGCCACCTGCTTCACAGCAGTGCCCTCGTCCTGTTTCGAGTCTCTTTAATGGCTACCCCGCCCCAGTGGACTGCAAGCTCATGGAGGGCAAGTCAGCAAGCTCCCCGGAGACCAGAGGATGCCCTGTAAGAGGCAGCTGGACGAGTCAACAAACGAGGGTTATTTTTTCAAAAGGAAGAAGGGAAAGGAGAGGACACATGAGCCACCGATCTTTGGAGCACCCTATTCCTGGGAGCTGAAGCAAGGACTCAAGATCCCGCCCAGTTGGCAGAAGTGGCCACTCCCCTCCCTCCGTTCACAGCAAACGCCTGCAGAGGCCCTGAGCTCCCTCCACCTTGGCAGGAATGTGGGCCCAGCCCTCCCTGGGGCTTCCCCGGTGCCTGGCTGGTGAAGAATCCACCTGCAATGCAGGAGACCCCAGTTTGATTCCTGGGTCAGGAAGGTCCCCTAGAGAGAAGACAGGCTGCCCACTCCAGTATTCTTGGGCTTCTCTGGCAGCTCAGCTGGTGAAGAATCCACCTGCAATGCAGGAAACCTGGATTCAATCCCTGGGTTGGGAAGAGCCCTGGGAGAAGGGAACAGCTACCCACTTCAGTATTCTGGCCTGGAGAATCCTGCGGACTGTGTGGTCCACAGGGTCGCAAAGAGCCGCACACGACTACGCGGTTTTCACATTCAGCCCTCCCCTGACGACCTGCTCGAAGCCTCATCTGCCTGTCACTTTAAGGAAGGTCCTGTCCTTTGAAGCAAACAGCCCTGGGGCCTGGAAAGGGCGTGGATGAGAGCCTGGCCTGGGGATGTGTGGCCCTCCTGCCAAGCCCGAGGGGCTTCCGGAGTCCAGACACTGCTGGCGGCCAGATGCCAGCACAGATGCCACTGTGGGCGGCCCTGGCCTCGGTGCTGAGCTGCATATATGCACACGTGAGGCTATGCTGTGGGGGTGCGAGGGTTGCTCTGCTGAAGGAGGGATCAGAGACCGGGAAGTCCAGAATAACCCTCCGTTTGCAGACAGTGAGACTGGAGAACTAGGACTGTCAGACCTGTGCTGGGACCGCGAGGTCCCCCTCAGAGTGCCCCCCAAAGGGCTCAGGCCCCAAGGACCTCCCGAGTGATCCCTGAGGACCCCCCAGAGTGATCCCTAAGGACCCCATCAGTATGCCCCCCGAAGTGCTTGGACCCCAAAGATCCCCTCAGAGTGTTCCCCGAGGCCCCCCTCAGAGTGCCCTGAAGACCTCTCATAGTGACCCCCAACTCCTGTCCTCGGTCCATCACTGCTGTTCCAGGACAGGCCACCTGACCCCCACGTGCACGCAAGCAGAAGCTGCGCTGGGTGATGCCTGGGTGCAGCCATCCCCAGAGGCCCTGGGGAGCAGCCCCGTCGGCGCAGGGCCCGGGGCAGCAGTCACCGGCTCTCACCGAAGGGCCACTGCAGGCTGTGTTCCGGCTTCCGGCAGCCTTGTCCCGTCACTTCTCCCCCAACATCGAGGAAAAGCTTGGTCCTCAGCGTCCACAGCCCTTCCCTGCTGCTTCCTTCTTGCTTCCCAGGAATCCTGACACTTGGTTGCCTCGTTGGGCCCAGACCCCTCAGCTTCTCAAGACCAACGAGGCTTCGGGGAGCTCCTAGTGTGAGCTCTCTTTCCTAGTCCCTTAAGGTAGAGAAGGCCAACTTGCAGGGTGACAAACAGCACCAGACCACGAATTCTGAGCATCCCCCGTGCACCGTGTCCCCATCCCTCCTTTCGGCTTCAGGGAAAGAAAGAGAGGAGGGGAGGGGAAAGGAATTCACAGACCCGAGGAATCCCGAGGGAGGAGAGAGCACAAAGACCTCTCAAGCCTTTTGACACAAGTGTTCCCTGAGAGCGCGCCTGGTCAGAAGCCCTCGAGCCTGGAATGCGCCTGCAGCTGCTTAGTCCCCTGACCTCCTCTCCCTGCAAAGCCGCCATCGCACCCCGCGGCGTGAGCGAGTCGAAGGCGCAGAGGCCTTGCCCGCACTCAGCGTGCCCCACAGCCACCATCCCTCGGGATTTCTGCAGGTCCGCCCTTTCCTTCTGAAGAGCCCAGGGATTTGCGGTGGGAAGAGCAGGCATGGGGAGAGCCACTGGCGGGAAGCCGGAGCCGGGCCTTCAGCATCCTTGCAGCCTGAGCGGACCCGGTGGGTGAAGGGGTGAAGGCCCAGCCCCCAGGGGGGCCCACAGCCTCTTCACCTGTGCTGTGTGCCCCATACAGGGGGTAGGCGTCGACCCAGGGGTGCTGCCCAGGGGGTCTGGACGCCCCCTCCCCGGGGGCCTGGGCAACGGGCTCAGGACCACCCGGCACGTCTCCTGGCAGACACGAGCACACACAGGAGCGCGGGCCGGTCAGGCACACTCACCACAAGGCCCGCCTCCTGCCACACTGACCCCCACTTGCTCAGTCTTCTTTCTCACACAGAGTGCCCCAAGCCCAGTTCCATCAGCTTCCGTCCCATCACTGCTGCAGGCCTGTGACCCCACTGCGGGTCAGGGGGTGTGACCCCACTGCAGGCCTGGGGGCCTTGATCCCACTGCAGACCTGGGGGCTGTGACCTCGTGAGGGTCTGGGGGGCCGTGACCCCTTGCCTGACCCGCTCACCGCTGTGGGTCTGGGGGGCCATGACCCTGTGAGGGTCTGGGGGGCCATGACCCCTTGCCTGACCCGCTCACTGCTGTGGGTCTGGGGGGCCATGACCCTGTGAGGGTCTGGGGGGCCATGACCCCTTGCCTGACCCGCTCACTGCTGTGGGTCTGGGGGGCCATGACCCTGTGAGGGTCTGGGGGGCCATGACCCCTTGCCTGACCCGCTCACTGCTGTGGGTCTGGGGGGCCATGACCCTGTGAGGGTCTGGGGGGCCATGACCCCTTGCCTGACCCGCTCACTGCTGTGGGTCTGGGGGGCCATGACCCTGTGAGGGTCTGGGGGGCCATGACCCCTTGCCTGACCCGCTCACTGCTGTGGGTCTGGGGGGCCATGACCCTGTGAGGGTCTGGGGGGCCATGACCCCTTGCCTGACCCGCTCACTGCTGTGGGTCTGGGGGGCCATGACCCTGTGAGGGTCTGGGGGGCCATGACCCCTTGCCTGACCCGCTCACTGCTGTGGGTCTGGGGGGCCATGACCCTGTGAGGGTCTGGGGGGCCATGACCCCTTGCCTGACCCGCTCACTGCTGTGGGTCTGGGGGGCCATGACCCTGTGAGGGTCTGGGGGGCCATGACCCCTTGCCTGACCCGCTCACTGCTGTGGGTCTGGGGGGCCATGACCCTGTGAGGGTCTGGGGGGCCATGACCCCTTGCCTGACCCGCTCACTGCTGTGGGTCTGGGGGGCCATGACCCTGTGAGGGTCTGGGGGGCCATGACCCCTTGCCTGACCCGCTCACCGCTGTGGGTCTGGGGGGCCATGACCCTGTGAGGGTCTGGGGGGTCATGACCCCTCGCCTGACCTGCTCACTGCTGCGAGTCTGGGGGGCCGTGATCCCATGCCCCAGGATGCAAGGAGCCCCCCTGGATTCCCCTAAGCTCTTCGCCCACTGATTCCGCTGAGTCCTGCAATGAGCCTGCGGCAGCAAACGCCAGCTTTGTCCCTTCCTGCACACGCGGCCTTGATGGAATCCCCTGAACACCATGCCCCAGATTCCTGACCTAAAGAGGCATTTCTAGTAGAGCCTTAGCATACCCAGCACCTCAGAAGTGACTCCTCACATCACGGAACCAGCTCCTGCTGGTGAGGCTGTGGGACAGTGCCTGGTGTATGCAGACGGCCGGGCCCAAGTCAGCTTTCCTGCCGGATCCCCATCACCCTACGCCTGGCACCCAGGGCAGCAGCGGACGAGCCCCAGGGCTGTGGGGGCGGCAGGGTCAGTGGGTGCCTGTGGGCAGGCAGAGCAGAGCCTCCTGTCAGCCCAGGAGACCCACAGAGGGTCGGGGAGACTGCCACTTCCCCAGACTGGAGCCAGACGGGCTGCAGCCGCCTGGGGCTTGCCAGAGACTGGCCACAGCCGAGTGAGGGGGCCTCCAGAGGGCCTGGGGTCACATGCTCTGGGGCCGTTGGGGCCTGTGGACAGGTCCAGGGGCAACGTGCTCTCTCTCCCCGCGCCCACCCAGCGAGCTGGCCCTCCAAGCCCAGGGTCCTCTGCGCCTCCCTCAGCTGCGGAAAAACAAGGCACTGAAATTCCCTCACTGAAGCCCTGGGGGCTCCTTCTGCAGACGCGCAGGCTCGCTGCAGCTCGGGAAGATCGCTGGCCCCTGGACGGGGCGGGGAGCAGGTGGCTGAGGGCCTGGAGACTGGAGGACATCCCCACTCGTCAAGGGAGGTGAGGACGGCCCAGAGCTCCGACCCAAACCCGGCGGAGGGGAGGCGTCGGAAGGCCGCCTCCTCGAGCTCTCTGCACCAGAGCTCAGCCAGCCCTGGCCACCGCAGGCAGCCAGCCAGCCCACAGCCCGCATGCCCATCAGACACTGCGTGGCACGGCAGGCAGGGCTCACCCTGGCTGGGGGACGGCTGTGCCTCGGGGAGGCCTGCACACCCACAGTGTGTGCGCTTCAGTCAAGCTGGCCAACCCCCTGCTGTAGATCCCAGGGGCTGGTGGACCACTCCCTAGAAACGGGGGTCTCAGCAATGAGACAGCCGGGGGTGTCCCCCAGGCCAGCAGAGGCTCAGCTGCCTCCCAGCCGCGGCGTGCAGCGGGGTTGGGTGATGAGCCGAGAGGGAAGGGCCGTGTTCAGAAATCAGGGGCTCCAGCACAGAGGGAAGCCGGGCAGAAGGAACCGTTAGCTGCTAAGAGCACAGCAGCTGTTGTTCATACTAAATTGGGGCCCAGGTGACTGGGAAAAACCCACAGACCCTCCCAGAGGTCTGCCGGGTCTGCACTGCAGTGCAGCCTGCACTGCACTGTCAGGCTTTCCGGGACCCTCGGGGCACGCTGCAGGAGCCAGGCAGGGCTCTGGTCGGGCCAAACTGCACAATGTCTTGTCCCTGAGGACAGACCGGCCTCTTACATACCAAACGCGTATGGCAGCTTTGGGGGCCTCTTGGTCTGGAGACCTAGGGGCTGCCGCAGGTGTCTGGAGCGAGGCTCTACGTTCAGAGCGGGAGAGAGGCATTCTCACAGACCCGTGCGGCCAACGGCGAGACGCGTGCGACCACCCGGCGGGGCAGGTGTGTGCACACGTGCCCGCAGGTGCCGCAGCTGCCCCGGGTGGGGAGGGCGTGGGCGCGCGCGCTCCTGCCTGTGTGCTCGCTTTGTGTCCACAGAGCTGTATGTGTCCACGCACTCGGGGTGTCACCCCACTTCCCGCGGAAACCAACAGCAGGTGTTCCGTCCTCAGGGAGCCTTAGCATGCTAATTTTAATCCCATGTTATTGTGATAAGCTGCTTCTAAAAATTAAAATGTAGAAATTCCATAAACAGAGCCCAGGGCTACACTGCAAGGCGGGCCCTGGGAAAAGGGTCTCTCATCACCGTTGCTCTTCCAAGATCGGTAAGCCTGGCCCGTCTGGCCACGCTCCTGCTGGACAAAGGAGGGCCCGGCGGGCCGCAGCGGCGAGGACCGATGGGACACAGCCGGTTGGTCCAGCCCCTCTGCTGACTGCTCCTGGGAGACCACCAGCCAGGCAGGGCCTTCAGAGTTGGCCTGAAGGCCTGGCTTCTGCACAAACTTGCCCGAGCTCAGTGCATGGGGGCCGTGATGGACGGGATGACCCATTCAAGCCACACTCCTTACACAGAGGGTGACTCCTCTCTGCTAGCAAGATGAGGGGGAGACCTACAGGGCTCCAGGGGGCTCTGGCCTGCCCTTGTACCCCTCGACTCCCCCGGAAAGAGTGAGGGCCCAGCCTCTCTCCGGGCTGCTCTGCCCCCTGTCCCCACCACAGGAGCACATGAGGAGGAAGACACATTCTGGGCGCAGGGTTGCTCCAGCTGGGGAGGAGGAAGCAGGGCAGGCCCCGCCACTCTCCTCCCATCTCAAGCCCAAGGAGACCCTGCACGCAGAGCAGGCCCCACCACTCTCCTCTCATCACAAGCCCAAGGAGACCCTGCACGCAGCAGGCGGTACTCGGGCTAGACTTGCCATGGCCTCCGTGACGGCAGAGCGGGCTGTGAAACACATGGACAGGAGATGGGGTGGGGAGGGCGGCTGGGCCTGGAGGTGGCCACTTGCCCTGTTTTCAAATGTCCCTGAGGCAGCCTGCAGGGGGACCCCCTCCTCACCTCAAAACCTCAACCGAAGCAGCTGATCGTGAAGCCCCTGCCCCGCCTGCTCGCACCGCCTCACACCCTCAGCACAAGGAGCAGGGCCAGGCTCCGTACTGCCCAGGCCAGAGAGGGGCCAGGAGAGGGCCCCGTGGCCCCACTTCAGTGCAGCAACTCCTGACAGAGGGCGGGTAGGGGCCACCGAGGGAGGGAAGGGGGCCCCTGACGGCCTCAGTCCCCTGGGGCCAGCGGGCCCCCCACCACTGCTGCTGGCCCCTGGGCTGTGGGAGAGATGCTGGGTGGCCCTGACTGCACGTGTCCAGGAGGATGGCCACCTGGGCTGCAAGCCCTTAAAACATGTGCGAGGAAGGCCTCCCCGTCACTTGGAAGGCTCTCCGCGGAGGGCTGCAGCCCACACCTCCCCACACACACGTGCACACACAGGGCTGACACCACTAGACCATGCGGAAAACAGGCAAGGAACTGGCACTTCCTGGCCCAAAGAGCCCTTGAAACTCTGGGAGCCCGTGCCTCTCTGCTCCTGTGACCCCTTCTGCCGCCAACACTGCCTGGCCCGCTCCTTTCTCTGGGGAAGTCCAGGCTCCTCTGACAGGAAGGTGGGGGGCTGGCCTCCGACCAGGCAGCAGCGCCCGACGGGGGGGCCCCCTAAGGGCCAGACCCCCAGGAGCCCCATCTCCACGCACCAGGCATCCCTGAGGCCTGGCAGGCGCCACTTGCCCCCACTGGCCATCTCCCTCTCCGCCCTCGTGCTCCGCCTCCCAGGCCCAGAGAACCGCCAGCCAGCCGACTGCCCGGCCCGGAAACAATCATCCTTTGAGAAAGGCTGCCAAACTGGGCGCCAGGAACGGCCGGGATGTAGGCGAGGTTGGGGGCGGGGGGCTCTAACTCCGGGGAGCGAGGCCTGGCGGTGTCGCCCCCTCCCGCAGCCCCGCTTCAGAGCGCAGAGCCGGGCCGCCTGCGCCTGGGAGGGCGCGGGGCGCGGGGCGATACCCACCCGGGGGTCGCGCCTCCTCGCGCCCCCGCCCCGCCCGCGGGGTTGGTACCGACGGTCCGCGGCGCGGGTCCCGCCGGCCGCCGGCGCGCGGGGCCGGGCGCACGGGGCGGGGCGCGGGGCGGGG
>SJYG01000467.1:1679935-1704568 GCA_006410535.1 Litocranius walleri | reverse complement strand
GCATACAGAGACACACACACAGACCCACACACACAGACACACACACACAGACACACACACATACAGAGACACACACAGACACACACACACACATACAGAAACACACACACAGACACACACAGAGACACACACACACAGACACACACACAGACACACACACACATACAGACACACACACACAGACACATACACACAGACATACACACATACAGACACACACACAGACACACACAGAGACACACACACAGAGACACACAGACACACACACACATACAGACACACACACAGACACACACACACAGACACACACACACACAGACACACACACACACAGACACACACACATACAGAGACACACACACAGACCCACACACACAGACCCACACACACAGACACACACAGACACACACACATACAGAGACACACACACACACACATACAGAGACACACACACAGACACACACACACAGACACACACACAGAGACACACACATAGACACACAGAGACACACACACACCCCACTGAGTAATCATTCCACCAGGGAGCAATCCCTGATCACTGGCCAGAACGTCAACAGAAAAGCTCCTGGGAGTTCCCCAAGTCACTGACATAACTTCTGTTCACAACCCCATCTCCCCAGAAGCTGTGAGGGCCTCCCCAACTCAGCAGTGCAGCAGTGCAGGTGGGGTGGAGATGGCTCTCTGTGACACCTTGTCCCAACAGAGTCCCGGCAGAAACACACAGCCCATGGTCTGTGTCCCAGTGGATGCGAAGTCATTGGGCACCTCTGTCTCCAGGAGTGCCTGTCCCTGCAGGTCCTCCACCTGGCGCTCGTGAGAGACACAGACACGCAGGTCCTGCTGGGACCCGAGTGCACTGTGCCCGCTCCCCAGGGCAGATCTGAGAGCAGCCTGCACTGTGCCCATTCCCCAGGGCAGATCTGAGCCTGAGTGCACTGTGCCCATTCCCCAGGGCAGATCTGAGAGCAGCCTGCACTGTGCCCGCTGCCCAGGGCAGATCTGAGAGCAGCCTGCACTGTGCCCGTTCCCCAGGGCAGATCTGAGCCTGAGTGCACTGTGCCCACTGCCCAGGGCAGATCTGAGAGCAGCCTGCACTGTGCCCACTGCCCAGGGCAGATCTGAGAGCAGCTTGCACTGTGCCCGCTGCCCAGGGCAGATCTGAGAGCAGCCTGCACTGTGCCCGCTCCCCAGGGCAGATCTGAGCCCGAGTGCACTGTGCCCGTTCCCCAGGGCAGATCTGAGGGCAGCCTGCACTGTGCCCGCTCCCCAGGGCAAATCTGAGCCCGAGCCTGCACTGTGCCCGTTCCCCAGGGCAGATCTGAGCCTGAGTGCACTGTGCCCGCTCCCCAGGGCAGATCTGAGCCTGAGTCTGCACTGTGCCCGTTCCCCAGGGCAGATCTGAGAGCAGCCTGCACTGTGCCCGTTCCCCAGGGCAGATCTGAGAGCAGCCTGCACTGTGCCTGCTGCCCAGGGCAGATCTGAGCCCGAGTCTGCACTGTGCCCGCTCCCAAGGGCAGATCTGAGAGCAGCCTGCAGCTAGCCCTCTGACACACGTCTGCAGAGCCTCCTCCGGGGTGGGGCTTCTTACCCGTCTCTCTAGATCCTATGATTTTGTAGACTAAAAACCCTTCCTCTTGGTGCTCATTAAGAGGGGTAAAATTAACACTGAAAACAGCAAAGCTGCAGCTGCTATCGAAGGCCAAATACTGGAGAACCAGCTGCTTTGAGGACTTTCTGGTAGGTGACTAGCGAGCCCTCAATACACTAATAATGGGGATGGCTCCACAAGGAAAACCAGGGTGATAAACGCTGGGTTTCTCCAAGGAAGACCTTCTGGTAGGTAACTAACAAGTCCTCAACACACTAATAGTAGGGATGGCTGCACCAGGAAAACTAGGAAAATAACTGCTGGGCTTCTCCAGGGAATTCAGTGTGAGAGAATGAGGTGATGCATGTCAGAGCCCCATAAACAACAATGTAAACAGTTATTAATACAGACAGTGATCATCAGCGCTGCTGCTTGTGACACTAATAACCACCTCTGGCCGCGCGGCTGACAAGCCACGACGGAGCAAGGCTCCAGGGCCTGTGCCAGGGCCTTCTGACGGAGGCCTGTGAGCTCGGAGCCCACCAGCCCCAGGGAGCCCCTGCTTCCTGCTGCTTTCCCGTGCGCTCCAGTCGCCGCTCTGTCGTAGGACAAACAGGCTTTTGGTCCCGGAATGACCTGGGTCACTGGCCTGGGCCTTGCCTGATGGCTACAGAGGGGCTCCTGGCAGAGGACACGGCGTCAGGACCCCTGACAGGCCTCCCTGGGGTAGGGTGGGCTGGGGCAGGGGTCTGCCTGAGCCTTGCCTCACTGCAGCTCGAGGGCCTGAGACAGGGCGCAGGCTACCCGTCCCTGAATGTGGTCACACGTGCCGGCCGAGCAGAGGCGTCGGGGAAATGGATAGGTGTGCGGTGCCCGGCTGACCAGCTCCTCCTGTGAGATGAGCCCCGAAGTGCTCCCGGCTCTCAGAGAGGGAGACGGCCGATCCCACCAGTTCCTTGAACTAGGCGGTGGGGATCGGTCTGAAACGTCCCGACAGAGGCTGAGTGGGTCCCGTGGGTGGGGTGGACACTGCACCAGCCTGGGACTGAGCAGGGCTGGCTGGCAGGCCCCCTGCAGGCACGGCCGCCTCCTCGCCCTCTGTCCTCTGTACGCACGTCCAGACCTGGACGGGCCGGCACCCCAGGCCCAGGCTTAGAAGAGACAACACGGTCAGCGCAGGGGCCTGGGGCCAGCAGAGCCAGGGGGGCTCACCCAGCGTCGGGCTGACAAGCGGACAAGCTGCACGTGAGCTGAGGGCCTGCAGGAATGGCTCTCCCACCCCCAGAGCGGGAGTCCCGGCCGTCCAGGCGGGAGGGAGTCCTCTGCACATAACGCACACCGGTGCCCCCTCGGTGAGGCTCCAGAGTCTGCGTCCAGAGCTTTGCTCTAAAGATGCTGACCGTGAAAACACCCCGCCGGTCCATGTCGCACATAACGCACACTGGTGCCCCCTCGGTGAGGCTCCACTGAGTCTGCGTCCAGGGCTTTGCTCTAAAGATGCTGACTGTGAAAACACCCCGCCGGTCCACGTGCCCGTGCCTGAACCTGTCACCCAGACGGACATGATGAAGACACCTCACGCTCGGGACTGAAATACATGCTTCTCCTCATCACTCTGAAGACGAACGTGGCCACACGCTCCTGAGGCCCAGCTTCATCAGCCACCCCGTCTCCAGAACCACCCACCTAGGGTCTCACAAGGCTTCAGCTCTGTGCACGCCTCCCTCAGTCGGGGTGGGGGGAGCTGGGGGCCTGGGGAGGGGTCCACCCGCTCCCCATTCCTGGCCAGCGCCTCTGACACCCCACCCTGGAAGAGTGGCTCCTGCATCAACCCGTGAGCCCCGAGAGCCGCAGCTCTGCCCCAGGTCTGGCCCGGCTTCGTAGATGCACTCCTTGGCCATGTGAGCCAGGCCTTGGCTCCTGCTTTGCTGGGAGAGGCGTTAACTGTTTGCAGAGGCCTGGGCCTTCCGTCCATCGGGCAGCATCCGCAGGCCCGTGCCCACCGCTCCTGGCACCCCTGCCCATCCCCATGGGAAGGACCTGGTGGGCAGGGGACGGCTGAGCACCCAGGCCCCGCAGGCCAGGCCGACAGCCCTGTCTAAAGCCAGCAGGGGTCCGTATGTGAACGAGCATCTACTGGAGGAGACCCCAAGACCCCGTAGGGTCCTCATTCGGATTCAAGCACACTCGGCGGTGCGAAGTGACCGGACGCCACGGGACACTGTGCTCTCACTGTGGGGAACGTTCCCACTGGCAGCATCAGCAGAGGAAAGCTCTGTGAGCGAGGCTCCAGGTGCCCCCACAACAAGAGTCTGATCTCAGAGCCTCGAGGAGTCAGAAGAAACAAGTGCAACCCAAATAAATCGCTTTCAAAGTCCACCCCTTGGGACTCACCTCCTGAGACAGACGAGAGCTGGGTTAGCTCTTAGAGGACACAGACGCAACACACAGATCAGCCCAATTTGCCCCTCAGACCACAGAGCTCAGGCTGACCCAATAGAGAATCTGCTATTTACTTACTGTAAACATCGACCAAGACTTAAAATGAGCGCCTCATACAGTCAGAGATTCTGGTACAGAAATAGCCCCGACAGATGTTCACTGCGGCCTGGTGTGCAGCGCGGATGTCTCTCAGGAGGGGGCAGTTTAAATAACTGGACAGACAGTGCCGCCTACAGCCGTCTCTGTACACACGGGGCGCCCTTGAGCGTCGCCGTGATGGGGGCTGCCTCTGGGCAGGGAGATGGGAGCCCAGGGACCTCATTTTCCCCTTTACTTTATTTGAAGACTTCATCCTTCTTCCTAGATGACCCAGTCACAAAGTAACCTTTGTAAGAACAATACAAGGTGCTCCTGAGAGGAACAGCCCCACCAGTCGTCGGGGGGAAGCGGGGGCGGGAGCAGGGGCATTAACCAACCCCGTCAGGAAGTCCCACTCTCTCACCACGAGCCTCTAGGAACTCACTGCCCTTTTGTCCAGGAGAGGCATCACGTGAGGGAGACTCTTAACATGGCCTTTGACAGCCAGACCAATCGATTTAAGCAAACATAAAAGTGAGTGGCAAGCAGGCAACAAGCCCCGCTGCTGGGGGCTGGATGGGGGGCCTGGTGCCCTCAGGCCCCACGTGTCTCGAGAGGGTCTCTGAGCCCCGGCGTCTCCTGCTGTTTCACCAGAAGAGAATTCCAGGCCACACGACAGGCCTGGGGTCGCGTCGTGGAAAGAAGCGTGTTTACTACCCCAGCTCCTTCCAAGAGGAGAGGACTCCTAGGCGAGAGTCCTGATATTTGGGGGCCAAGGCTCCGGAAGCCTCAGGGCTGGTCTCTGGGGCACCCCAGTCCCCTTATCACAGACACTCGGCTTCTACGCACCTGCTGAGACCCCAGTCCGCTGATCACAGACCCTCAGCGTCCACACACCTGCTGAGACCTTGGTCCTCCAATCACAGACCCTCAGCGTCCACACACCTGCTGAGATCCCGGTCCACTGATCACAGGCCCTCAGCGTCCACACACCTGCTGAGACCTCGGTCCTTCAATCACAGACCCTTAGCGTCCACACACCTGCTGAGACCTGGGTCCTCCAATCACAGACCCTCAGTGTCCACACACCTGCTGAGACCCCGGTCCTCCGATCACAGACCCTCAGTGTTCATGCACCTGCTGAGACCCTGGTCCCCTGATCACAGACTCTCAGCACCCACCCTCTCCTCGGCACAGGGTCTCAGACGCCTGGCCCCCCTCCTCACGTGTGTCAGGGTGACACTCCCACAGGCTGAGAGCTTCGCTACCAGAACACAAGAGCTGTAGCATTCCAGCGGCAGTGACTCAGGCCCCACGGAGAGCAGCGTCCAGAACAGACGAAGTCCATAAAACCCGTGACCTCACAGATGTCCAGAAGGACACGGTCCGGCACTCACGCCCTCAGAAGAGGGGACCAAAGAGAGCGGCCTGGTTCTGAGGCTGTGACGTGTCCCCGGGCTCCCAAGAGGTCCTTCTCTCCCTCCCAGGGGAGGAGCGAGCTTCGGGAAGCCAGACCCCGGCTGGGCAGGGAACAGCACAGATGGCCTCCCTCGGGAGGCAATGCCAGCAGCCCGCCGCGGGTCCGGCCCTGCCGGCTCTGCAGCTGGCCTCCAGCTTAGAGACGCAGAGCTCCCGGGGCTGCTCAGTGAGGCGCAGATGCTGAGGGAAAGTCCTGAACGGGAACCAAACCCTCGTCATACCAGGCAGGCATTCTTGTGCTTGTGGAGACGGGGAGGTTTGGAGCCGAGGTTCACCCAGCACGCACACCCTGGACCCAAGTAACTCGCCAAGCGGAGAAAGTCAGCCAAGGCAGAGGGTTACACCTCTGTAAGCTTGAGAGGGTGCCAGCTAGTGTCTGAGGCCGAACGCAGCACATGAACGTTCTTGGGGAGACGTGAGCACGGCGTGCAGGGGCACCAGTGAGCCTCCAGGGCTGGTGGACACCACGCTGTGTGAGCGGCGGCCGCTCCACGGATGGCGCATGTGTGAGAACCCAGCAGACATGCCCGCTACGCGTGCACCTGCTTACATGACGATTATACTGCCATCAAGGTGACTGTTTAAAGACCAATGTTCAAGCTAAAAAACCAGAGGTTGAAACCTTCCTTAAAAGTCACCTCGGTCCTCTTATTTCTTGGATACGATGTTAGCAAACAGCAGTGATTGACCATGAACCAATCCAGGTAAAAGTTTATGGGGAAAAAAAGGCTGCAGCTAAGCAGCCCCCTCCCCCACCACACTGACCTCTCACCTGGAGCTCCCTGCCCTGCTGCCCATCCCCGAGTGACCTCTGCTTTGGGGGCCACGCCCACGTTCCCAACAACAGCGGGGAGAGGCCCCACTCGGCTGATGACCTGGCCACCGTGGCGTCAGGCAGGGGAGGGAGCTGGCTCTGGCCTCCAGACGCAGGTCTTGGTGTCCAACCCAAGTGGGACAGAAGGACCTAGGCAGAAGGTACCATGAGACACAGCCCGGAAGAGGCCAGGAGACAAGTGTTCCGGAGGACCTAAGAGGCAGCCCTGACCCAGCCTGAGCCTCCCCGGCCTCCGTCTTGCCTGCCGAGAAAGAAGGCGCAGCAGGAAAGCCGTGTCCTTCCTAAACGCGCCACGCCACTGCCAGGGCAGGACCCACCGCCCTTCATCCCCAGCTGCTCCATGGACCCTACCCTCCTGCCGCCAGATGGGCACATGCTCCCTCGGCCGCGAGAGCCCAGCTTCTTTACATCCTCTCCCTCCAGACCCCAACAAGCACCTGCCCCCTTCTCGTGCCTCCTCCTGGGGACGGTCAGGGGCACTGCCTGGCCCATCTCAAGCCCCTCACAGCCACCCCCCTCCTCGTGACCTGTCTGGGCCCCCCATGAGGGCCGCTGCCTCTCTGACCTCCAGCATCCAAGCACGTGCCCCTCCCGCGCGGCGGGCCTTTCTCCCTGGGGTATGGTCTCCTGGATACCTGGGTGTGTGCCGAGGCTCCTGCCGCCTCTGCCTGGAGGTATTGCTCTGAGGTTTGCGTCAGCCCTGTGCCTCCAAGGGCCAGGACCAGCCCTCAGAGGAAGGGGAGAGATCGCAAACAGGATGGAAAGTCTTGGGAGCAGCTGGGGAAATGAGACGCCCTGAAATTTTCCGAGCCCCAGAAAAGCATTTCCTTCTCCCAAACAATCCTGACACCCTCGTTGTCTCCGAAACAAAGGTGGCACCTCAGACTTGGAAAGATGCAAAGGGAAAGAGTTCTCTCCCTCTCGAACATCGCTGTCTCCCAGAGGAAGCCCAGCGAAGTGACGAGGACACGGAAGCAACAGACGAGGGTGGCAAGCCTGCTGTGGGTCCACGGCTCAGCCTTCAGCTTCAGCACCAGCGCCCCTGCCTGACTTCCCACACCCCGGACGTTTTGAATATGGAAAGCTCCAGGCATCGACCTGAGAGATAGGGTCACAGCTGTAAAATCCTATAAACAGAGTCGGTAGGAAAATTCTAGGCTCAGGCACGCGCACAGGTGGTGGGTAAAGCATTCTATCCCCAAACGCACCCCCAGATAACGTGTTATAAGGGAATGGGGAGTGGGAAGGGCTGAGCTGGTGCTGGTGGGCGAGGGGAAGACTCATCCCGGGAACAGAGCTACCACACCCAGACTAAGGAGCTTGGAGGACCTGCGGGACAGAGACCTGGGGACCGCGCTGGGCCGAGCAAATGGACCGTACTGAGCTGGAACTCTGACTTCAGCCGAACAGAGAAGCCTCGCAGCTGGTTTGGCAGGAAATGTGGTGACCTCGGAGAAAATCAGGGGACCTGGGGCTCGGCAGGAGGACTCGGGGCGCGCACGCTGGGCACCTCGGAGAGGGGTCTGATGGCCAGTTCTGCGCGGACCCCCTGCGCAGGAGGGTGGGGAGCTCTGGCTGGGCGCAGACGCCGGGCCGGGAGTGCGGCGCCTGGGTGCCGGGGGCGCAGAGGGGCCGGGCGCCGGCACTCCGGTCGGACGGGGCCGGGGGGCCGCCCCGTGGGGACTGCCCTCGGGGGCTCCGGGCCGGCTCCGGGCTCGGGCGACGTGCGCGGGACGCGGCGTCAGCTCACCTGCGGAGCACCGGGAGGCACACGACCAGCAGCAGCGCGCCGAGCAGGAGGCCGGGCCTCCGCCGCGCTCCCCACTTGGGCATCGCGCGGCCGCTGCGCCTGACCCACCCGCGCCGGAGTCGGAACCCGACCCGGAGCCTCGGCGGGGGCGGGGCCGGGGCCGCGCGCCGGTCGCCGGGGCAACAAGCCGCCGCGCTCCGGCCCGGTGCTCACTGGCTGCACCCGAGGCCCCGCCCCGAGGCCCCGCCCACCGCGCGGCCTCGGGGGAGGGGCGGGGCCTCGGGGAGGGGCGGGGGCGTCCGGCGGTTTCCGGCCCTCCGCCCCGCGCCCCGCGCCCCGCGCCCCGTCCCTTCCCGGCGGCCTGGCGCTGAGAGGCGCTCTCGGTGGCGGAGACACTTCGCGGCTGGAGATGTGCAAACAGGAGCTGACCGCCTGGGCGCGCTGCGCAACCCTGCACGCTTGAACACGCGGGTAAAGTCACCCCCGGCGCGGTGACCGGGTGAGCTGGTGCGAAAGGCGCTTCCAGAGCCGAAGCAGTATTTTAAAGCAGTTCAAATGCTGAAGAGAAAAGTTTTTTAAATAGTGACTTCTCATGTGAAAGTGAAAGTCGTGTCCGATTCTTTGTGGCCCCGGGGACTATACAGTCCATGGAATTCTCCAAGCAAGAAGGCTGGAGTGAGTAGCTGCTCCCTTCTCCAGGGGACCTTCCCAACCCAGGGATCGAACCCGGGTCTCCTGCATTGCAGGCGGACTCTTCACCAGCTGAGCCGCCAGGGAAGCGCAGACTGGGGAGTGAGCCCCTCACGGCTGCATACTGTCACCCTGCTTATCTGACTCATACGCAGAGTGCATCATGCGAAACGCTGGGCTGGAGGAAGCGCTAGCTGGAATCAAGATTGCAGGGAGAAATAAATAACCTCAGATATGCAGATAACACCACCCTTAAGGCAGAAAACAAAGAAAAACTAAAGAGCCTCTTGAAAGTGAAAGTTCAGTCCCTCAGTCGTGCGGACCCCATGAACCGCAGCACCCCGGGCCTCCCTGTCCATCACCAACTTCCAGAGTTCACTCAAACTCCTATCCATAGAGTCGGTGATGCCATCCAACCATCTCATCCTCTGTCGTCCCCTTCTCCTCCCACCTTCAATGTTTCCCAGCATCTGGGTCTTTTCCAGTGAGTCAGTTCTTCACATCAGGTGGCCAGAGTATTGGAGTTTCAGCTTCAGCATCATTCCTTCCAGCGAATATTCAGGACTGATTTCCTTTAGGACGGACTGATTGGATCTCCTTGCATGCAGGTCAAGGGACCCTCAAGAGTCTTTTCCAACACCACAGTTGAAAGCATCAATTCTTCGGCGCTCAGCTTTCTTTATAGTCCAACTCTCACATCCATACATGATTACTAGAAAAACCATAGCCTTGACTAGACGGACCTTTGTTAGCAAAGTAATGTCTCTGCTTTTTAATATGCTGTCTAGGTTTCTTCCAAGGAGCAATTTTGATTTCAATTTCTTTAATTGTCTTTTATTTATTTAATTTCTTTAATTTAAATGTCTTAATTTCATGGCTTCAGTCACCATCTTCAGTAATTCTGGAGCCCCCCATAATAAAGTCTCTCACTGTTTCCATTGCTTCCCCATCTATTTGCCATGAAGAGATGGGACCAGATGCCATGATATTTGTTTCCTGAATGTTGAGTTTTAAGCCAACTTTTTCATTCTCCTCTTTCTGCTGGATCATCAAAAAAGCAAGAGAGTTCCAGAAAAACATCTATTTCTGCTTTATTGACTACACCAAAGCCTTTGACTGTGTGGATCACAATAAATTGGAAAATTCTGAATGAGGTGGGAATACCAGACCACCTGACATGCCTCTTGAGAAACCCATATGCAGGTCAGGAAGCAACAGTTAGAACTGGACATGGAACAACAGACTGACTCCAAATTGGGAAAGGAGTACATCAAGGCTGTATATTGTCACCCTGCTTATTTAACTTATATGCAGAGTACATCATGAGAAACACTGAGCTGGAGGAAGCACAAGCTGGAATCAAGATTGCCAGGAGAAATATCAATAACCTCAGATATGCAGATGACACCACCCTTATGGCAGAAAGTGAAGAACTAAAGAGCCTCTTGATGAAAGTGAAATAGGAGAGTGAAAAAGTTGGCTTTTTAAAGCTCAACGTTCAGAAAACAAAAATCATGGCATCTGGTCCCATCTCTTCATGGGAAATAGATGGGGAAACAGTGGAAACAGTGTCAGACTTGGGCTCCAAAATCACTGCAGATGGTGATTGCAGTCATGAAATTAAAGAAGCTTACTCCTTGGAAGGAAAGTTATGACCAACTTAGACAGCACATTAAAAAGCAGAGACATTATTTTGCTAACAAAGGTTCGTCTAGTCAAGGCTATGGTTTTTCTAGTAATCATGTATGGATGTGAGAGTTGGACTATAAAGAAAGCTGAGCGCCGAAGAATTGATGCTTTCAACTGTGGTGTTGGAAAAGACTCTTGAGGGTCCCTTGACCTGCATGCAAGGAGATCCAATCAGTCCGTCCTAAAGGAAATCAGTCCTGAATATTCGCTGGAAGGAATGATGCTGAAGCTGAAACTCCAATACTCTGGCCACCTGATGTGAAGAACTGACTCACTGGAAAAGACCCAGATGCTGGGAAACATTGAAGGTGGGAGGAGAAGGGGACGACAGAGGATGAGATGGTTGGATGGCATCACCGACTCTATGGATAGGAGTTTGAGTGAACTCTGGAAGTTGGTGATGGACAGGGAGGCCCGGGGTGCTGCGGTTCATGGGGTCCGCACGACTGAGGGACTGAACTTTCACTTTCAAGAGGCTCTTTAGTTTTTCTTTGTTTTCTGCCTTAAGGGTGGTGTTATCTGCATATCTGAGGTTATTTATTTCTCCCTGCAATCTTGATTCCAGCTAGCGCTTCCTCCAGCCCAGCGTTTCGCATGATGCACTCTGCGTATGAGTCAGATAAGCAGGGTGACAGTATGCAGCCGTGAGGGGCTCACTCCCCAGTCTGCGCTTCCCTGGCGGCTCAGCTGGTGAAGAGTCCGCCTGCAATGCAGGAGACCCGGGTTCGATCCCTGGGTTGGGAAGGTCCCCTGGAGAAGGGAGCAGCTACTCACTCCAGCCTTCTTGCTTGGAGAATTCCATGGACTGTATAGTCCCCGGGGCCACAAAGAATCGGACACGACTTTCACTTTCACATGAGAAGTCACTATTTAAAAAACTTTTCTCTTCAGCATTTGAACTGCTTTAAAATACTGCTTCGGCTCTGGAAGCGCCTTTCGCACCAGCTCACCCGGTCACCGCGCCGGGGGTGACTTTACCCGCGTGTTCAAGCGTGCAGGGTTGCGCAGCGCGCCCAGGCGGTCAGCTCCTGTTTGCACATCTCCAGCCGCGAAGTGTCTCCGCCACCGAGAGCGCCTCTCAGCGCCAGGCCGCCGGGAAGGGACGGGGCGCGGGGCGCGGGGCGCGGGGCGGAGGGCCGGAAACCGCCGGACGCCCCCGCCCCTCCCCGAGGCCCCGCCCCTCCCCCGAGGCCGCGCGGTGGGCGGGGCCTCGGGGCGGGGCCTCGGGTGCAGCCAGTGAGCACCGGGCCGGAGCGCGGCGGCTTGTTGCCCCGGCGACCGGCGCGCGGCCCCGGCCCCGCCCCCGCCGAGGCTCCGGGTCGGGTTCCGACTCCGGCGCGGGTGGGTCAGGCGCAGCGGCCGCGCGATGCCCAAGTGGGGAGCGCGGCGGAGGCCCGGCCTCCTGCTCGGCGCGCTGCTGCTGGTCGTGTGCCTCCCGGTGCTCCGCAGGTGAGCTGACGCCGCGTCCCGCGCACGTCGCCCGAGCCCGGAGCCGGCCCGGAGCCCCCGAGGGCAGTCCCCACGGGGCGGCCCCCCGGCCCCGTCCGACCGGAGTGCCGGCGCCCGGCCCCTCTGCGCCCCCGGCACCCAGGCGCCGCACTCCCGGCCCGGCGTCTGCGCCCAGCCAGAGCTCCCCACCCTCCTGCGCAGGGGGTCCGCGCAGAACTGGCCATCAGACCCCTCTCCGAGGTGCCCAGCGTGCGCGCCCCGAGTCCTCCTGCCGAGCCCCAGGTCCCCTGATTTTCTCCGAGGTCACCACATTTCCTGCCAAACCAGCTGCGAGGCTTCTCTGTTCGGCTGAAGTCAGAGTTCCAGCTCAGTACGGTCCATTTGCTCGGCCCAGCGCGGTCCCCAGGTCTCTGTCCCGCAGGTCCTCCAAGCTCCTTAGTCTGGGTGTGGTAGCTCTGTTCCCGGGATGAGTCTTCCCCTCGCCCACCAGCACCAGCTCAGCCCTTCCCACTCCCCATTCCCTTATAACACGTTATCTGGGGGTGCGTTTGGGGATAGAATGCTTTACCCACCACCTGTGCGCGTGCCTGAGCCTAGAATTTTCCTACCGACTCTGTTTATAGGATTTTACAGCTGTGACCCTATCTCTCAGGTCGATGCCTGGAGCTTTCCATATTCAAAACGTCCGGGGTGTGGGAAGTCAGGCAGGGGCGCTGGTGCTGAAGCTGAAGGCTGAGCCGTGGACCCACAGCAGGCTTGCCACCCTCGTCTGTTGCTTCCGTGTCCTCGTCACTTCGCTGGGCTTCCTCTGGGAGACAGCGATGTTCGAGAGGGAGAGAACTCTTTCCCTTTGCATCTTTCCAAGTCTGAGGTGCCACCTTTGTTTCGGAGACAACGAGGGTGTCAGGATTGTTTGGGAGAAGGAAATGCTTTTCTGGGGCTCGGAAAATTTCAGGGCGTCTCATTTCCCCAGCTGCTCCCAAGACTTTCCATCCTGTTTGCGATCTCTCCCCTTCCTCTGAGGGCTGGTCCTGGCCCTTGGAGGCACAGGGCTGACGCAAACCTCAGAGCAATACCTCCAGGCAGAGGCGGCAGGAGCCTCGGCACACACCCAGGTATCCAGGAGACCATACCCCAGGGAGAAAGGCCCGCCGCGCGGGAGGGGCACGTGCTTGGATGCTGGAGGTCAGAGAGGCAGCGGCCCTCATGGGGGGCCCAGACAGGTCACGAGGAGGGGGGTGGCTGTGAGGGGCTTGAGATGGGCCAGGCAGTGCCCCTGACCGTCCCCAGGAGGAGGCACGAGAAGGGGGCAGGTGCTTGTTGGGGTCTGGAGGGAGAGGATGTAAAGAAGCTGGGCTCTCGCGGCCGAGGGAGCATGTGCCCATCTGGCGGCAGGAGGGTAGGGTCCATGGAGCAGCTGGGGATGAAGGGCGGTGGGTCCTGCCCTGGCAGTGGCGTGGCGCGTTTAGGAAGGACACGGCTTTCCTGCTGCGCCTTCTTTCTCGGCAGGCAAGACGGAGGCCGGGGAGGCTCAGGCTGGGTCAGGGCTGCCTCTTAGGTCCTCCGGAACACTTGTCTCCTGGCCTCTTCCGGGCTGTGTCTCATGGTACCTTCTGCCTAGGTCCTTCTGTCCCACTTGGGTTGGACACCAAGACCTGCGTCTGGAGGCCAGAGCCAGCTCCCTCCCCTGCCTGACGCCACGGTGGCCAGGTCATCAGCCGAGTGGGGCCTCTCCCCGCTGTTGTTGGGAACGTGGGCGTGGCCCCCAAAGCAGAGGTCACTCGGGGATGGGCAGCAGGGCAGGGAGCTCCAGGTGAGAGGTCAGTGTGGTGGGGGAGGGGGCTGCTTAGCTGCAGCCTTTTTTTCCCCATAAACTTTTACCTGGATTGGTTCATGGTCAATCACTGCTGTTTGCTAACATCGTATCCAAGAAATAAGAGGACCGAGGTGACTTTTAAGGAAGGTTTCAACCTCTGGTTTTTTAGCTTGAACATTGGTCTTTAAACAGTCACCTTGATGGCAGTATAATCGTCATGTAAGCAGGTGCACGCGTAGCGGGCATGTCTGCTGGGTTCTCACACATGCGCCATCCGTGGAGCGGCCGCCGCTCACACAGCGTGGTGTCCACCAGCTATCCTCTGTCGTCCCCTTCTCCTCCCACCTTCAATGTTTCCCAGCATCTGGGTCTTTTCCAGTGAGTCAGTTCTTCACATCAGGTGGCCAGAGTATTGGAGTTTCAGCTTCAGCATCATTCCTTCCAATGAATATTCAGGACTGATTTCCTTTAGGACGGACTGATTGGATCTCCTTGCATGCAGGTCAAGGAACTCTGAAGAGTCTTTTCCAACACCACAGTTGAAAGCATCAATTCTTCGGCGCTCAGCTTTCTTTATAGTCCAACTCTCACATCCATACATGATTACTAGAAAAACCATAGCCTTGACTAGACGGACCTTTGTTAGCAAAGTAATGTCTCTGCTTTTTAATATGCTGTCTAGGTTTCTTCCAAGGAGCAATTTTGATTTCAATTTCTTTAATTGTCTTTTATTTATTTAATTTCTTTAATTTAAATGTCTTAATTTCATGGCTTCAGTCACCATCTTCAGTAATTCTGGAGCCCCCCATAATAAAGTCTCTCACTGTTTCCATTGCTTCCCCATCTATTTGCCATGAAGAGATGGGACCAGATGCCATGATATTTGTTTCCTGAATGTTGAGTTTTAAGCCAACTTTTTCATTCTCCTCTTTCTGCTGGATCATCAAAAAAGCAAGAGAGTTCCAGAAAAACATCTATTTCTGCTTTATTGACTACACCAAAGCCTTTGACTGTGTGGATCACAATAAATTGGAAAATTCTGAATGAGGTGGGAATACCAGACCACCTGACATGCCTCTTGAGAAACCCATATGCAGGTCAGGAAGCAACAGTTAGAACTGGACATGGAACAACAGACTGACTCCAAATTGGGAAAGGAGTACATCAAGGCTGTATATTGTCACCCTGCTTATTTAACTTATATGCAGAGTACATCATGAGAAACACTGAGCTGGAGGAAGCACAAGCTGGAATCAAGATTGCCAGGAGAAATATCAATAACCTCAGATATGCAGATGACACCACCCTTATGGCAGAAAGTGAAGAACTAAAGAGCCTCTTGATGAAAGTGAAATAGGAGAGTGAAAAAGTTGGCTTTTTAAAGCTCAACGTTCAGAAAACAAAAATCATGGCATCTGGTCCCATCTCTTCATGGGAAATAGATGGGGAAACAGTGGAAACAGTGTCAGACTTGGGCTCCAAAATCACTGCAGATGGTGATTGCAGTCATGAAATTAAAGAAGCTTACTCCTTGGAAGGAAAGTTATGACCAACTTAGACAGCACATTAAAAAGCAGAGACATTATTTTGCTAACAAAGGTTCGTCTAGTCAAGGCTATGGTTTTTCTAGTAATCATGTATGGATGTGAGAGTTGGACTATAAAGAAAGCTGAGCGCCGAAGAATTGATGCTTTCAACTGTGGTGTTGGAAAAGACTCTTCAGAGTTCCTTGACCTGCATGCAAGGAGATCCAATCAGTCCGTCCTAAAGGAAATCAGTCCTGAATATTCATTGGAAGGAATGATGCTGAAGCTGAAACTCCAATACTCTGGCCACCTGATGTGAAGAACTGACTCACTGGAAAAGACCCAGATGCTGGGAAACATTGAAGATGGGAGGAGAAGGGGACGACAGAGGATAAGATGGTTGGATGGCATCACCAACTTGATGGACATGAGTTTGAGTGAACTCTGGGGGTTGGTGATGGACAAGGAGGCCCGGGGTGCTGCGGTTCATAGAGTCACAAAGAGTCGGACACGACTGAGCGACTGAACTGATCTTGTGAGAAGCTACGACACTGTAGATTCTCTTTAGACAGATGTGTCTGGCACACGTTTGAATCGCAGGGGGATGGGTGTGAGGGGCCAACCGGAATATCCTCCACCTTTGGGTGCACCAGTCTTGTTCTGGTCCTCACTCCTACCACTTTCAATTTTTCAATTTAAAAAAATTTCAGATAAACCTTACATTTTAGGAAAAGATGAATAAAAGTCTTATTTTGGCACAGAATTATGTTAGAAAGGAAGCTGTATGATATTTGGGCAAATTTATGCTTTTTAGCAATCACAAACCCCACTCATCCCAAGAACAAAATTCAGAGTTGGCTGAAAGAAAATATGAAACGTGTCTAGGGAGGCTGATGTTTTTCACAGCATCAGAGTTTCTAGAAAATACACACTAAGGCACACACACACCACTGCATGTTTTGAAACTGTGTGCTGCACTTGCACACAGCTCTGGACTTTTTTTTTTTTTTTTTTACTTTATTCTACTTCACAATACTGTATTGGTTTTGCCATACATTGACATGAATCCACCACGGGTGTATACGAGCTCCCAATCCTGAATCCCCCTGCCACCTCCCACCCCATATCATCTCTCTGGATCATCCCCGTGCACCAGCCCCAAGCATCCTGTATCCTGTATTGAACATAGACTGGCGCTTCGTTTCTTACATGATAGTATACATGTTTCAATGCCATTCTCCCAAATCATCCCACCCTCTCCCTCTCCCTCAGAGGCCAAAAGTCTGTTCTATACATTTGTGTCTCTTTTGCTGTCTCACATACAGGGTTATCATTACCATCATTCTAAATTCCATATATATGTGTCAGTATACTGTATGGGTGTTTTTCTTTCTGGCTTACTTCACTCTGTATAATCAGCTCCAGTTTCATCCATCTCATTAGAACTGAGTCAAATTTATTCTTTTTAAGGGCTGAGTAATACTCCATTGTGTATATGTACCACAGCTTTCTTATCCATTCATCTGCTGATGGACATCTAGGTTGCTTCCATGTCCTGGCTATTATAAACAGTGCTGTGAAGAACGTTGGGGTACATGTGTCTCTTTCAATTCTGGTTTCCTCGGTGTGTATGCCCAGCAGGGGGATTGCTGGGTCATAAGGCAGTTCTATTTGCAATTTTTAAGGAATCTCCACACTGTTCTCCATAGTGGCTGTACTAGTTTGCATTCCCACCAACAGTGTAAGAGGGTTCCCTTTTCTCCACACCCTCTCCAGCATTTATTGCTTGTAGACTTTTGGATCGCAGCCATTCTGACTGGCATGAAATGGTACCTCATTGTGGTCTTGATTTGCATTTCTCTGATAATGAGTGATGTTGAGCATCTTTTCATGTGTTTGTTAGCCATCCGTATGTCTTCTTTGGAGAAATGCTATTTAGTTCTTTGGCCCATTTTTTAGCTCTGGACTTTAAAAGCTGCTAGGAGTACGATAAGGTTTCACTTCTGGAACAAAGACAAGCTGCGTTTACTTTGAAGAAATTTTCTTCCAGCACTAAGCAAATATTTGTCAGCTAGAGAAAGTTAAACCCAGGAGAGACAGAAAGGAACGAACAAGCAGGAAGCCGAAAGGCCTGGTACAGTGGGAGGGGGTGGCTGGGGCTGACCCAGGGCCGAGCCACCCTCAAGTCTCCAGGGCGCAGTCTCTCCCCCTGAGCACACTCCCCAGAGCCAATATCTTCTATCCACTTTTTTTAAGACATTAAGTTGCCTGATAGATGTTAAGACTGTGATAAAAGTGTGTTGGTATAATTGGAATGAGAGACGGCCCTCAAGACACACGGGGAAGGTGTCACAGGTGAGGCCCCTTTCCGCCTGTGCAGGTGCGTCCCAGACACACCCCCACCTGCCCTGGTTCCTGGTGATGCCACTGAATTGTGCTAAACCAGCACAGTTCAGCAAATCGCACAGTCCTTGGGACTTCCCTGCTGGTCCAGCGGCGAGAAATCCATGCTCTCGGTAAAAGGGGCCCAGGTC
This sequence comes from Litocranius walleri, assembly GCA_006410535.1. Taxonomy (NCBI): domain Eukaryota; kingdom Metazoa; phylum Chordata; class Mammalia; order Artiodactyla; family Bovidae; genus Litocranius; species Litocranius walleri. Next base: position 1,686,671 of record SJYG01000467.1, on the reverse strand, counting down.
TGATCCCTGATCGGGGAGCTAGATCCCACAAGCAGCAACTAAAATTTGGCCGAGCCAAATTAACAAATGTATTGTTTAAGTGAGCTAGGATTCACACAAATTATCGCAAAAGTAATAAACGAATGAATAGCACAGTCCACTAAACACCAGGGTATCCTTAAGCTATTTAAACAGTACCAGATTCTCCCTTTTTTTTTTTCCAGATATTAAACTTGTCAACATGGGCTATAAAAACCATGAAATCCTTAGCCCAGCCCTGTGTCCTTTGTTTTTATTTATGGGAGAAAATGTTAATAACTCAGTGCTACAGAAGAAATCCTTACCCCTTAACCTGCTGAGAACTACAGACCTGTAGACACGCCCTACTCCTGGATTAAGAACACATCTCCTCCATCAGGATTTAGTGATACCAGGACAGTACTGCAGATGCTGCTACTCCAGACATGTTTGCTAAGGAGCCAAGACTTCGGGTTTTTAAAAGAGTAGCAAGAGGTGCCTTCAAGATACTCCTTTGCAGAATGCTTGATTGCTCTTGACCCTGAGCAGAGCGTGAAATTCTCACATCACTGGGCAGGGAGGCTACAGGTCAGAGGCCCGGCCCACGGGGCTGGAAGCAGCGGCGTGCGGGCAGATCACACCCAATACCCGCGATGGTGGCCTGCACAGGCAACATGCCGAGTGTGCAGAGAAGAGAGCAAAGCAAGTGCTCCTTAAAGAACGGGGTCCTGCTGAGCTCCTCCCCTCCCAGGACTCTCCTGCTGCCCCCAGCGGAGACAGGGGTGGACTAGAAGCCAGGAGAGGATGAGGAGCCCTGTTTCCATGTCAAGCTGCCAGAGTCTGGAGCCAAGAAACTGTGAGCGTGGGGAGCGCGTGGGACTCCTGGGAGCAAGTGAGCGTCATCTCAGCCCCAAACGGAAAGAACACGGAAGACCGCTATCTGTGAGGGGCACGTATATACCTGTGGCTGACTCATGCTGCTGTTTGGCAGAAACCAGCACAATTCTGTAAAGCAATAAGCCTTCGATTTAAAAATAAGTAAAAAAAAAAAAAGAAGAAGAAGAAGAAGAAAATCCTTGTCATTGGAAAGCAAGAAAGGAAAATGGGTCCGAGTCAGGACAGTCAGTCAAGGCCTACCCAGAAAGGCACATCCAGGGTGCTGGGGGCCTGTGTGTTTGCCAGGGCTGCCCCGGCTCCAGCGCTGGCCTGGGCGGTTCCCTGAGGCCACTTTGCAGCTCAGCCTCTGGGTGACTGAAAAGCAAGATCTGACTCAACAGCGTCCGTTCATCCAGACGGGATCAACAGCGTTTGGGTTCGCTGTGTGTGGAGCACTGTTTCGGGTGCTGGGGAGGCTTCAGTGGCCCCTCTCGGAGATGTCTGCCCCGGCCAAGGAAGTGGAACAGCAAAAACGCACAAACAAATCAGTCCCGTGTGTTCAAGGCGACACCGGCCCTGGGCTCCTTAATCCGCGGGACTGGGCCAGAGGCCAGAGGAGGGGTCAGGGGAGCCCAGCGGGCCCTGCTGCAGCTCGGGGAACCAGCGCTGGGGCATCCCTGGGGTGCTGGTCCAGGGAGGGCCTGGGCGTGGGCAGCAGGTGCTCCCCCTTGGTGGTGCTGTGTCCAGGGGCCCCGCTGTCACGCCCGGCACCTCGGGAGCAGCAGCTGGGTCGTGGCCCTTCTGTGTCTTGGGGATGATGTGCTCCAACAGCTCATGGCCGCACTCCATCCTGAGCCCCCAGTTCCTTTGTGTCCGTGGCTCCAGATGCTGGTCCAGGTACAAACACCACAGAACACCCACGTCCCAGCCTGTCTCCAAGGCAGCGAATTCCACAGCATAAAGGAAGTGGAGGAGGGAAGTGGGTGTCAGGGGTGCTCTGTACAGAGGAGACCTCACCAAGAGGGCATCGCCGAGCAAAGCCCTGAGTGGTCACCTGCGCACGGGGCTGCGGTGGGGCCGGCCAAGCAGAGAGGGCCCCGGGGGGCAATGCTGGGGGTTCCAGGCCTGCAGGGAGGAGGCCAGGGGAACCAGGACCCCGTCAGGCAGGCCTTCCAGAGCAGAGTTCTGACTCAGGGAATCGGGGAGCCAGTGCAGGCTCTGGCGTGGCATCCACTGTGTTTCCAAAGGTCATCTGGATGCCACGAGTGGGCAGCAGTACAAGAAAAGGGACCGACCGGAGGCTACTGCAGACGTCCGTGTGCTGAGACAAGTGGCAGCCTGGCACAGGGAGGACTCTGATTCTTGGATCGTTTGTGGGGTGAGAAAAATAAGGAGGATTCGAGAATGACTCCGACACGTTAGGCCTGAGAAAGAGGAGGAACTGGGGTTGCCGTCCCTGGGATGGAGGAGACTGGGAGGGTCAGCCTGTCCAGAGGCCCAGAAGCCCAGCTCGGGCCCGCTGGTTTGGCCCACAGAGGGTTTGGTCCACCGAGGACTCTGGCCACTGTGATGCAGTGGCATGTGGAGGGGCTGGGGCAGCGGAACAGGCTAGGGAGGAGAGGAGGCCTCAGGGGGAGACAGACAGGCCTCCTTCCAGGGTATCTGCTGGCAAGATGAAGAGAGAAACGGGAAAGTGGCTGTGGCTCGCAACCCTGAGTCGAGGACACTGCCCAGTCCTCATCTCCATCTCGGGTGGGAGAAGGGAATCACAGCACTGGACACGGACATGCGATCGTGATCAAAGAGACGGAAGGCAGCAAAGCAGAACGGACACGGTGCCTCTCAGCCGCCACATCCTGGGGGGCGTCGTGGGTGGGCTGGGCCGTGGAAGCGGGCCACGCACGGCAGCACGCCTGCCTGCTGACTCAGTGATCGCAGACACGAGTCGTGGGAGCGGTCAGCGTGAGCACCAGCCACGCCCCCCGAGTCTGTCCTGAATATCTGAACATTCGCTTTCAAATGTAGGTGTGTGTGTGTGTGTGTGTGGGAGATGCCACAAAGTGAAACATTAAAACTGCATTAAGGTGAAATAAAGCAACGGTTAAAGGCCACTGTGGAAACTATCAACATCATCTACAAAAGCAATTGCTGAGAACTCTCATCCACTTTCATCCTCCCGGACTGTGGTTCACAGGGCGAAACCATCTGCCTGCGACGAGGGAGACCCGGGCTCATTCCCTGGGTCAGGAAGATCCCCTGGAGAAGGAAATGGCAGCCCACTCCATTACTCTTGCCTGGAAAATTCCATGGATGGAGGAACCTAGTAGGTTACAGTCCATGGGGTCGCGGAGTCAGACACGACTGAGCAACTTTGCTTTTCCTTTTCATGTACTTACGCACATTAGGAAATAAGCTGACAGCCAGCAGGAATGTTAAGAGTGCAGCGGCTTTGTAAGTGTGGGAAGACTATGACACTCTTTTGAACCAAGAAGAGATATATGCAATAGATATATCCAAAAGATAATTTTAAATACAAATTATATAGACATTAGATATTCATAAAATTTAAAATTTCAAGATATTGGTAGGAATTAAGGCATATTTTTAAAGATTGTTTAAACCACAGTTTTTAATCATGGTTGAATTGTTTATGTTTACTGTTCCTAACATTACACAGCAAGCTTTTCATAAACTGGATTTAAGTATTTAATTTCATTTTAGCCATGTGTCTTGGGAGACAAGCTCTTCGTTGGAATTCTTGCCATTCTAAATAAAGCTGTGAGGAACTTTGATGAGGGGGATGAGCTCCTGGATGACGTGCAGATGCCTCTATCAAGAATCGCGTTTGATCCAGAAAAAATAAACACACGGAGACGCAAGTGGTGAGCAAGAAGCAGGCACATCTCCTCCCACTGGACAAGCTTCAGAAGGACACGGTTCTCACGGTCCTTTAAGACAGTTTCTTACAGCTTTGAACTTTGTCCTGTTCAGTCGCTCAGTCATGTCCGTCGCCAACTCCCGGAGTCCAACCAAGCCCAAGTCCGTTGTGTCGGTGATGCCATCCAGCCATCTCATCCTCTGTCGTCCCCTTTTCCTCCTGCCCTCAATCTTTCCCAGCATCAGGGTCTCCTCCAGTGAGTCAGTTCTTCGCATCAGGTGGCCAAAGGCCTGGAGTTTCAGCTTCAGCGTCAGTCCTTCCAGTGAACGCTCAGGGTTGATTCCCCTTAGCACTCACTGGTCGGATCTTTGAGTTTCTTCCCAGTCGGTTTTCAGCTGCCGAGGGACCCTTGCACCTGCCCAGATTGTGACTCTCAGACGCCAGGTTCCTTCTACGAAACAAAATATAAATACAGGAAACCTTTTCCCTGAGTTTACATTTTGCTACGTACCAGTCAGTGATGTTACAAAATATATATTTTGGATCTCAGATATCTGTACAAAAAGTTTTCTTGAGGTTCAACAGTGTGTTAGGCAATAATGAATGTGACTATGCTTCTTATTTTGGTGCCATTAGAGCTTTTCCGCCACATTCTGCAGATAACAGTAGCGACAGAGGAGGGCATGCAGACAGTGAATGGGTTTGTTGCTTGAGCCTGCTGTGGAAGGAGCACGGCCTGAGGGGCTAGCTGTCCTGACGTGACATGCGTAACAGGTTATTTGCGATTCTCAGAAAGCACCAAGACGGAGTGACCCTCACTTGCATCCCTCCCCTGAAGCGCTTCACGTCCTTTACACCTGGCAGACATGGTTAGACTGCTCCGGACGCCTTGCTGAGCTGGCGCTCTGTGTTGGATGCTGAGAACACACTGGTGGATGAGACATATCTGCCTCCATTCCGGCACCACTGGGGTTCTGGAAGGAAATGGGCCCTTACATCTTCCAGTTTTATTGAGACAGAATTGACATCAGCATGGCATACATTCGAGGCGTGCACCATAATGATCTGACTCACATAGGTCATGAAACGATGATCACAGTAAGTTTAGTAAACCTCCATCACCTCATTTAGATACACAGTTTAAAACAACAGAAAATAATTAGAGCAGAGATAGGAAAGCAGAAGAAGAGCAAATCAAAGACGCAACAGTCATCCAAAAAAGACACATCTCCTTGAGCCTTAGTTTCTCCATCTGGGCATAGGTCTCATGTTTAGCAATGATGTATACATCATATCTGAGGCATACTTTCTTGTGATCTGATGGTTCTGATTTCTGGTTTTCTCCACAGACTCCATGGGTTTGAGTCTAAAGCCCCAGAGAATAAGGTCCTTTGGAGAAGCTGTGTGGTTCATGGTAGAATTCTCCTTCGTCAAGCCAGCCATTCCCAGCAGTGGAGGAGAAGGCAGTCTCACTTTGTCCTCCTGCCAAACAGGATGGATCCTCCTTCCCTCTGGACACCAGATTGCTTGCTAAACTTCTTGAAGCCTCTACACAGCATAACGAAGTGGCAAGTCGGCTTTTGGTGCGCTGCTTTGAGTTCAAGCCAGGTGCTGCGTTTTGATTATAAGCACAGTTGGTCCCCCACATCCACAGGTAACACATCCATGGTTCAGCCAACCGAGAATCAAAACCTACTCGGGAAAACAATTCCAGAAAATTCCCAAGAGCAAAAGTTAAATTTACCACGGGCCAGTAACTATTTACTTAGCATTTACATTGCATTAGGAATTACAGGTAATCTAGAGAGGATTTAAAGTGCGGTACAAGGAAGGATGTGTCTGGGTCATATGCAGATGGTCTGCTCACCGTGTTTTGTAAGGGGCTTGAGCACCGTCGGGGGGCCTGGAATCAGTCCCCTCAGACATGGAGGGAGGGCTGTAAGGGGCTGCCTCCCAGGGCTGCCATTCGGGAGAGCTGGCTGCAGTATCCATGACCAAGAGGCTTCTGTCACCAGTCTGTCCTCGACCAGTAAGAGCTCTGACTACACACAGACGGCTCAGGAGTCATAGGACAGATGCTCCATGCCAGGCCCTGTCGTCACACGCGTGTCACAGCCAACAATCACACTGTTGTTCCTTCTCTGACTGGATGACGCAGCAGACCACCACAGAGACACACAGACTGGAGGGAAAACCCTGAAGACATCGCTCACTGCCCCTGCACCCCTGCAACTACACACACACACACACATGCACACACACACACTCACAAATGCATGCACACACACACACACACATGCACACATACATACACAAATGCATGCACGCACGCACATGCACACACACACTTGCACACACGCATTCACAAATGCATGCATGCACACATGCACACACACACTTGCACACACGCATTCACAAATGCATGCATGCACACACATGCATGCACTCACGCGCACACACACATGCACACACACATGCACAAATGCATGCACACACTCGCACGTGCACACACATACACAAATGCACGCACGCAAACACATGCATGCACTCACACGCGCACACACATGCACACCCACACACATTCACAAATGTATGCACACACACACATGCACACATACATACACAAATGCATGCACGCACGCACACTTGCACACACACGCATTCACAAATGCATGCATGCACGCACATGCACACACACACTTGCACACACACACATTCACAAATGCATGCATGCACACACATGCATGCACTCACGCGCACACACACATGCACACACACACATTCACAAATGCATGCACACACTCGCACATGCACACACATACACAAATGCACGCATGCACACACATGCATACACTCACGCGCGCACACACATGCACACCCACACATTCACAAATGTATGCACACACACACACACATGCACACATACATACACAAATGCATGCACGCACACACACTTGCACACACACGCATTCACAAATGCATGCA
>SJYG01000467.1:1644805-1679649 GCA_006410535.1 Litocranius walleri | reverse complement strand
CATGCATGCACGCACATGCACACACACACTTGCACACACACACATTCACAAATGCATGCATGCACACACATGCATGCACTCACGCGCACACACACATGCACACACACACATTCACAAATGCATGCACACACTCGCACATGCACACACATACACAAATGCACGCATGCACACACATGCATACACTCACGCGCGCACACACATGCACACCCACACATTCACAAATGTATGCACACACACACACACATGCACACATACATACACAAATGCATGCACGCACACACACTTGCACACACACGCATTCACAAATGCATGCATGCACGCACATGCACACACACACTTGCACACACACACATTCACAAATGCATGCACACACTCGCACGTGCACACACGTACACAAATGCATGCACGCACACACATGCATGCACTCACGCACGCACACACATGCATGCATGCACACACATACATACACAAATGCATGCACGCACACACACATGCACACACACACGCACACACACACATCCACAAATGCATGCACACACTCGCACGCGCACACACATACACAAATGCATGCACGCACACACATGCACACCCACACACATTCACAAATGTATGCGCACACGCACGCACACACACATACACACACACATGCACACACACACATACACACCAGGAGTCTGCAGACAGAACCTACAATATGCTCTCTCTTCACCTTTTCTTCGGCCAAAGGCAGTTCCCTTTCTCCCAGCTGAGTATGGATAGGCAGAAATAAAATGCATTTTTTGTATCTGCCTCAAAAGCACTTTTGAGCAGAGACTAAAGCATGCTGAAGGCGGAGCATCTAACTGGCAAATCCATCACTGAAGATTTTGGAGACTTTTTAAAGGCTGAAATCAGCATCACATGAAATTACTGTAATAAACATAACGATTTCCCTGTTGACTTTCAGGATATTTTCAATTCCTGCTACTGTAGGCAATGCTCTGTGATATTCTGGATATAATCCTCGGCCAGAAAGGGTGCTGGGGATGGACCCGGGCAGAGCGGAGGCTGCTGGGACCCGGCCCTGCCCACCTGCGGACGTCTGTGCTGAAGACGCCTGAGCCTCTCTTCACCTTCTCGAACAGGATGATCTGGAAGGACAGGCAGGGCGGCGGAAGCAAGGGTGAGCCCCACGCAGGGTGAGCAGGCCGGGATGAGGGTGAGTCTGAGCCATAAAGGGCAGCTGGGGCCACCCACCTCATTGGTGCCGGGCTGGAGCCAGGAGCCAGGCAGGTAAAGCGCTTCCTGAGGCCCAATATTCCAGTAGCGCCCAAGGTTACGTCCATTGATGAACACACACCCATGATTCCAGCCCTGCAAGGGAAGCAGGCTGCAGACCTGAGAGCAGAGTCCCTGCAGGGCACCCGCAGTGAGCCACAGGTGAGGCTCCTGGGCGTGGAGCGCGGAGAGGAGTCCACCTGGGGGGCAGAGCCCGAGGCTCCCGGGCATGGAGTGCGGAGGGGAGTCAGGGGGCACAGGTGAGGCTCCTGGGAGTGGATCACGGAGGGGAGTCCACCCAGGGGGCAGAGCCTGAGGCTTCTGGGCATGGAGTGCTGAGGGGAGTCCACCCGGAGGGCAGAGCCCGAGGCTCCGGGCATGGAGCGCGGAGGGGAGTCAGGGGGCACAGGTGAGGCTCCCGGGCGTGGAGCACGGAGGGGAGTCCACCCGGGGGGCAGAGCCCGAGGCTCCTGGGCATGGAGCGTGGAGGGGAGTCAGGGGGCACAGGTGAGGCTCCCGGGCATGGAGCACAGAGGCGAGTCCACCCGGGGGGCAGCCTGGGCATGGAGCACAGAGGGGAGTCCACCCGGGGGGCACAGCCCGAGGCTCCTGGGCATGGAGCGCAGAGGGGAGTCCAAGGGGCACAGCCCGAGGCTCCCGACCTGGGACAGGCATTGCTGTCTTCAAACACCAGGGTTTCTCCCTCCAGAAAGAAGGACGAGGGACTAGGGGTGACTGCCACTGTCGACGAGAACCATAAAAGCTATGTGGCTTTAAACATCTGCCTGTGATCCAAGGATAATTCGAGGACCAATACCCGGGGGAAGACAGGGAAACAGTGGGAAAGAGAGGTGCCGGCTCACCCAGGAAGGGGAGGCGAGAAGCGGAGTGGAGCTTGCCTCACACACACCCAGGCTTCATCCGGAAACACTGGGTGTCAGGGAGCCTCATTAGCTAGTCTGCGCTCTGCACTGGGCCCTGTGGGGAAGGGGCACACTGGGAGGGGCACTGACAGTGTTTCTTTGTCTATCTCAGTGGTGACTTTACGGTGTTCACTATTGTGATAATTTATTGATTGTGATATTTATTGATCTATACATTCATATTTTGTGCATTATGCAGGTATTTACAAATAGAAGATATATTAGGTAGAAAATAATATCCTAGGGAAGGAGGGAAGTTGGAGAATACACTTTCTGGAGCAATCCCGTTAGTGTAAAAAGGTGACATGTATGTGTCCAGGCACAGCTACTCATGAAGCCACACTCATGAAGCTGTTGGCTGCACCCAATTCTGGGGAGCAGAGAGGAGTTGGGGGTGGGTGGGGAGAGAACCCACCCCTTTGCTGTCTACGCATTATTATTGTTTGAACTTTTCCACTGTGCTTTGATGTATTCTTTCTTAAACAACGAAAGATTAGCAGGACTGAAGCCTGCTGGAAACCTGGGTTGAAGCGAGGAAGGGAAAGAACACGAGGGCCTCCCTTCCAGACTCTGCAAGGACAGGTGTGCACGGAGGGGCGCCACTCACGGGCAGCTGGAGGAAGGTGTCCTGCGGAGAGGAGCCAGCCATCAGCGTGCCCAGGTAGAAGGCAGGGCTCGAGGAGGGGCCCCCGAGAGGCCTCCAGGGTGCAGAGCGGAGCCTGGGGGGCCACACATAAGGGGCAGGAAAGCCTTTCCCAGTGCCAAGGCCCACGCTGACCCTGGGACCCTCACAGGACAGGCTGATCCCTGACCTCCCCACAGGACGGGCTGATCCCTGACCTCCCCACAGGACAGCCTGACCCCTGACCTCCCCACAGGACGGGCTGAGCCCTGACCTCCCCACAGGATGGGCTAACCCCTGACCTCCCCATGACCTCTGCCACAGGATGGGCTGGCCCAAGCCCCCTCCACAGGACATGCTGACCCCTGACCTCCCCACAGGACAGGCTGATCCCTGACCTCCCCACAGGACAGCCTGACCCCTGACATCCCCACAGGATGGGCTGAGCCCTGACCTCCCCACAGGACAGGGGTTCTGTGTTAGGGGCTCTGCTGGAACCAGGATCCTCGATAACCCTGAGCACCTCACTCTGAGGCCATGAATCTTGGCTCCTCATCTGCAAAGGGAGGAGTTGGAGACCTCGAGCTCCCTGGTCTCCAAGGTTAGGCCAGACCCAGAGCCAGGGTCAGGGTCAGGGTCAGGGTCACGGTTAGGGTTAGAGTCAGGGTCAGCACCAGGGCCAGGGTCAGGGTCAGGGTTAGGGTTAGGGTTAGAGTTAGGGCTTAGGGTCAGGGTCAGGGTCAGGGTCAAGTTCAGGGCCAGGGTCAGGGTCAGAGTTACTGTCAGAGTCCAGTTTAGGGTCAGTGTCAGGGTCAGAGTCAGGGTCAGGGTCAGGGTTAGAGTTAGAGTTAGGGTTTAGAGTCAGGGTCAGGGTCAGAGTTAGGGTTAGGGTTAGAAGGAACATACTTCTTAAAGAATCGTGTTTTCAGTTCCAGAGAATAGATGGTGAACCATTTCAGGGGAATTTTATCCAGAGTAACAGGTCCAATCAATCCTACACGGGGAGACAGCAGAGGTAAGATGGCTGGGACACTCTCCGGGTTCCAAGCACAGACTCACAGTCTGGAGTCATCAGTGACCGGGGCTCAGCCCAGAGGGGCACGGACTGGTCTGACCTGCGTAACTGAGGGTCTCCAAGCCACTGGGAAAGCTTTCCACCCAGGCCCTGAACTTCCCCTGGCATTCCCCAGAGGGGCAGGGTCCCGCTGCAGAGAGCCAGGACACCCTCGCCCAGCAGTGGGAGTTTACAGGATGGAGGGTGGGGACGGGTGCCGCTGGTCCCCACACCCAGGGGTCCGCCTCTTTGGGGGCTCAGTCTTTCCCCAACCCCACCCTCAACCCTCGGGTCCAAGTCATGAGGCAGGGAGGACACGACTGCTACCAGAGCCCACCTTTCCGCTGATTTTGAATTTTCCATGAAAAGTTGACTCGTCCTTGATTCTCCACCAGGATCCTTAGGGGCTGACATTCCTGCTTGGGACAGACCAGTTTATGGGGATACATGGCCAAGGAAGGCTTTCCTCTGGAGCCCAGTCTTCTCAGAGTCCCAGAGGGAAGATAAGCGAAGGGGAGAAGCCGAGGGCCCCCAAGGACCCTGAGTGCTCTGCTCCAAGGGTCCTGCCTGGCCCACCCTTGCAGAGGCCTGGAGCTCAGCGGCAGTGTGAGAGCGCCGGCCAGGGGCTTGGCAAGAAGCGTCCACCCTCACCCAAGTGCAGAAGCTGAAGCCCAGGACACATTTAGGGCCAGGGGCATGCACACAGGCTCCCAGCCCGAGCCCTTCTGCCAGGACCTTGAGGGGCCCATCGCCCCACGGCAGATGGGGAGGTGGGAGGGTCTGCCACTGGAGGCCTGGGTCTAGGGCAGCAGCTTGACTTTCGAATTACATACCGTGATTGGAGGAATGTCTGTGTCCCGATGAACATCAGTAAGAATCCCTAAACTAGTCTCATTCAAAAACACCTGCAAAAGAAGGGCTGGCATCGGACGGACAGGCCCACTCAGAGGAAGGGGGCAGGGAGATGGGGCTTGAGGCAGTCTCCAGGAAGGGAGCCACCAGCCTGCTGTCCATGGGCGGCCAGAAGCGGAGGCCCCAGTAGACTTACAGCACGACAGGTAAGTGGGCCTTTTCCACCCCAATCAAGCCTCACACACAGAGGTGCTTAAAACTGTATCAAACAGCAAAGGGGCCCACGGCAGCCCCCACGGCGGCGCTTGGCTGATGCCCTGCCTGCAGCCAGACGCCCAGCCCCACCTGAGCCTCATCGTGTGCGCTGGCATGGAGCCGGCCCCCGGAGCAGACGGTCATCTCATAAAGGGCGAACCCGAAGGACTGGCCGTTGCCATTGTTGATGGGCAGGTTCTCCATGTTGATCGGAATGTTAGAGGTGACTGGCTGAGAGGTGGGCAGGGAGCCAGGGTGAGAACCAGGCCCTTCTCACTAAGACCCTGGGCAAGCTTGGCTACGCCTCCTAACGGTCCCCGAGAGCCCTTTGATGAGACGCCGTGTGATGACAGCTGTGCCCTAGTGTCCACGGACCAGGAGCCTGGGGGCGGGCAGAGGGGCCCCCGCTCTAACCCTGAGGACCAGCAGCATCAACGGCCGTGTCCCAGCCCGACCGCAGGGAGCTCCGCGCCCGCAGCGTCTGCGGCACGGATCACCAACAGCAGGAGGCTCAGCACAGGCGGAGCCCCAGAGCTCAAGAGGGAGCATCTCCCAGGCCCGTCCCGGGGCTCCAGGGGCGCAGGCGCCGCGCTCCTCGTGCGGGGGGCCCGGCTTCAGCCTCTGGTCAGGGAACCAGCTCCCACATGCCACAGCTAAAGGCCCCCCACGCGGCGAGTGGCACAAAGAGCCGCGAGGAAGACTTGGCACGGCCAAAGAAGCGCTCGCAAAACAAATTAATGCGAATAAAAGAGCTGGCATCTTCCAAGCAAGCTCTCCCCCTCTTCTGCGGGCACACGGACTCTAGTCTTGGGGGGAGCAGGGGGGCTCTGCCGTTGGACGAGGCAGTGCTGGAGAGAACGCGGAGCCCAGCTGCACGGGCTGCTGGCTCGGCCTCGCTCAGGGCGGGGCCTGCGAGCAGGGGTCTCTGCAGTCCCATTCCCCCCCAGGACCCCGCTCTTCAGTTCACACCCATTCACGGTCTTCCCAGGAGGCACCCTGGCTTTGCCTGCTGCTGTCAAACATGGACAAAACGTAGGAGCATGTCCCTGCTTCCACAGAAAGCCCCGAAGGCCTCCCTGCTCCGTGGCCTCGGCCCGGCCGAGCCCCCGTGTCCCCAGCAGCCACCCCCAGTCCCCGGAGCCCAGGGTGCTCACCCTCTGCAGGTAAGGCAGGGTCTCCCACAGCGGCAGGTAGTGAGACAGCTTCAACAAGGGGTACACCGCCTTGGGAGTGGGACTCGGAACAGGGGGCAGGGGCCTGACTGCAAGGGAAACGGGCAGAGGGAAGCACCCCTTCCTTCCCCACACCGCCCCACCCTCCCCGGGATCTCGCAAGCGTGCCCCGGGGCTGTGGGAGATGGGATGGTCCCAGCCCAGTGGGGTTCCTCAAGCCGTGAGACGCTGGGAGACCAAATCCCCGGGGAGCTCAGAGCGGGAGGTCTCTGCCTGACGCTGCCCCTGCCTGGCTCCCTGGCATGTGGGAGGCGCCCCCCTAACGTGATCCCCACAGATACAGTTCACAGCGTGACTCTCAGGAGTTCATGGGGGCGTCTCCATGCACAGAGCTTTGTCAACAGTTGCTCCAACTTGTAGCGGACAAGCACCACTCTCTTCACATTTAGAGAAGATGCTGTCACTTAAAGGGCTTAAAAAAAACACGGCTCTCAGGTGGGAAAACCAGGGTTTGAACGAAGGCAGCCCCTGCCCTCACAAGCGCCTTTTAAGTTTCTGCCTATAGGGAACCCTTCCCTCTCCTACCCTCTCCCATAACTTCCCGAGGACAGCCAGTCCCCCAACAAAATGGCAGCTGAGTACCCAGGATGGATTCCAAGAGGCTCCGGAGCGTGAAGTACTTGGCGGTGTAATCCCCAGCTTCCGTCAGCACTGCGTCGTAGTCTGCAAGACACCGGCCGCCTTCGCTGGGCAGGGCCCCCGACCAGCTGCCTTCTCTGGGCTGGGCCCCTCAAAGGCTGGGGCCCCCCCACTGGCCACCTTCGCTGGGCTGGGCCCCCCACCAGCTTCCTTCTCTGGGCTGCCCCCCCCATCAGCTGCCTTCTCTGGACTGAGCCCCCTGAAGTCTGGGGCCCCCCCACTGGCCATCTTCTCTGGGCTGGGCCCCCCCCCCACTGGCCGGCTTCGCTGGGCAGGGCCCCCCCAGCGGCCAGGGCACCCCCACCAGCCGCCTTCTCCGGGCTGCACCCCCACACCGGGCGCCTTCTCCGGGCTGGGCCCCCTGAAGTCTGGGCCCCCCCCACCGCCACCTTCGCTGGCCGGGGCCCCTGAAGGAGGTGGGAGCGGACTTCCCAGCCCAGACCGCTCTGGCCACCCTTGCGGCCATGCCCGGGTCCGAGGCCGCGGCCAGCAGGCCTGCCCTGCTTCCTTTCGCACACACTCATCTGCCCCCAGCCCGGCCGCCCAGGAGGCCTCCGGGGCCCACACAGCACCACCCCGGATTCTATCGAGGAGCCCAGGTCAGGAGCCTGTGATCAGGATGGGCAGGGCAGAGTGAGAGGTCACGGTGGCCCCTCTGCGGCGAGGTCAGCCTGCTCTCTGCACTGTGCGCATCTTAGAGGGAAGGAAGACAGAGAGGAGGGAACTCTCGGTGCTCAGTGCAGATTAGGGGTCAAGAACCCGGTGATGCTTGAGGGGCCTCCTGGTCAAGCCGCAGGGCGCCAGGCTCAGGGCGGCCCCTCCCGGAGAGCACTTGCCGTAGCTCGTGGTAACACCTCTGTGCTTCTCGAAACTCGTGGCCCCGTTCATGAAGCCAAAGTTGGTCCCCCCGTGGAACATGTACACGTTGAAGGAGATCCCAAATCTGAGAAATTCAGACACGCTCCTTTCAACCTCTGCAGAGGCGGGAGAGGGAAAAGAGCGGAGGCCAAGACTTCAGAGGTGGCAGGGTCTCTGGGAAAGCCGCTCCTCCTGACGCCGCCCCACAGTCAGCTCAGCCGTGTGTCCCTGAGTGTCCATGGAGATCCTAGCCAGAGAGCAGGCAGACTCGACCACAGCCACCCCAGGAGACGAGGCTTGTCCGCACCAAGAAAGTGTTAGTCGCTCAGTCGTGTCCGACTCTCTGCAATCCCACGGGCTGTAGCCCCCCAGTCTCCCCTGTCCATGCAATTATCCAGGCAAGAATCCTGGAGCGGCTCGCCATTCCCTCCTCCAATACCAAGAGCCTTTCCAAAAGTTAGTTCTCCCCAAGAACTTCACTCTGAGCTACATCTATTAAATAGCAGCCCGAGAGCCTCTAATCACTTAAGGATCTCATGTTCATTCAATGTTTTGAAATTATACAAATAATATGTCTATTCTTGCGAGCCGCCTGCTCGGGTGGTGCCTCTGGGGCCAGTGGCCGCAGAGCTCTCGTTTGTGACCCACGGCCATCTCCACGCCAGCCCTAAAGGAGGCGGCGAGGCCGGAGGGTTGCCAGGTGTGGCTGAGCGCCGGCTGTGCGCCTCGTGGCCCATCTGGCCATGCTCAGCCCACTTGCTCTCTCAGAGCCTCAGCTCCCATGCCTGCTGAACAGAAGTCCCCATCCCTCCCCCATCACACATGGATGAGGATTAACTGACAGGAAGAAACACACGCAGTGCCTGACAGGCACGTGGCCGGAAGCCCGATGCTCGCTGGCGCAGTCTGGAGCTACTTTTGTTTGCTTCCTATTTTGCAGTTCAAAGCAGGCCTTTCTCAGTTTCCCACTATCTTTCGATCGTCTTTATTTCAGGTACAAGGAAGCTTGCTCTTGTAAATATCTTTCATAGAAAAACACTTCTATTAACAGCTTCCTCCAGGCACTGCTCTGGGCGGTTTACCCGGATCCGCACTTCCCCCGACTACAGGGCTCCGGGGAAGAGGTTTCAGGGGCCGCCTCAGTGCGGCCACAGAGCTGGGCCTGAGATGCGTGTGGCTTTGGCCCCAGGATCTCCAGTCGCTCTCACCTCCTGGCCCGTCAGCTGCAGAGGCCACTGTGACTGCCAGGGGACGCATCCCGTGCTCAGAGACCAAGTGGGACCCCCACAGCCAGCCCTGCCTCTTCTGTCCCTGCACCCGCTTGCTCGGGGGTAGGGGCCTCTTCACGGAGTGCTCACCAGAGCACCAGTGGCTCAGGCCCCCGCACCCTCAGGCTTGGCTGCGGCCCCTCCACAGGAGGTGCGGGTCCGAGAGCTGGCCGAGGAGCGGGGCAGGGTGGGCGACCCGCACAGGGCAGACACCGTGGCAGACTCACCATTCACGCCCATCACCCTGTGCTCGGTTCCCCAGGTATCAAACCAGCCGACCCAGAATTCCATGATCAAAATGGGCTTGTGTCTCTAGGAAGAAACCAAGCCAAATGCCAAGTCTGGCGCCAGGAAGAAGGGAGGCCAGCAGATCTGAAGATGACAAGTCAGCGTCTGAGGGGCTCCCTCTCTCCACACGCCCCTGCTGGGCGTGGATGCTCCCTGCCCCTCTGCACCTCTGCAACCACCCACAGCAGTGGCCCCGGTCCCCCACAGGCCCCAAAACACTCCCCACGGGTATTAAGACCCAGACACAAAGAGAAACGCAGAAACGGTGGTGGGGGCTAACTGCCCGTCCCAGGAAGTCAGAGAAGAATAAGCCACAGAGCAAAGCAAAGGGAGTAAGTGCTCAACGGCGGGTGCTGAGGGCGCCCTGCGCTCGTGACGAGGACGGCAGGGACCCGCGGCCTGGCGAGGACAGGCTGAGAGTGGCGCAGACCGCACGCAAACCCGGCAAACCCGGCGCCGTCAGCTCTCCTCTCAATCAAGGCCTGAGCTCTGCTCACCAGTAAGGGCAGAGCTTAACAGACAGGGACGCCCGCCAGCCTGACCTGAAGGAGACGCACAGACGCAGAGCAGCAGGCACGCGCACGGACCAGGCACCAGGAATGGCCACAACGCAAACCGCAACAGCCGGAGAGCAGAGGCCACACCAGGTGAGTCCCTGGATTTCCACAGTGTTAAGGCAGAAACCACCCGCAGAATGAAACCTAGAAAATCCCCAAACACTGAGGAATGAAACAACATGCTTCCAACGGATACATGGAGTGGAGAAACAAAAATTTAGTAGTTAAATTCAATGAAAATTTAATGCTTTGAACATTTTTAAAAACATCACTTGAAAGTTAAAAAAAACATACAGCATTTAAAAATTGGTGGGATGGAGCAAAACCAATGTACACAAGAAAATTCATAGCACTAAATGCTTGTGTCAGAAAAACAGAAAGTCTCAAGTCAGTAACCTAAGCTTCAGCCAGAAACAAAAAAAGCTAGTAAAAGTAGAGCAAATTCTATCCATTAAGGAAGCGTAAGGTAGAAAGTGTTAAAGATTACAGTAGAAATAAACAGAAAACAAAATCATAATAGAGAAAAAAGCCAAAATTTGGTTCTCTGAAAATATCAACAAAAGTGATGAGCTTCAAGTCTTACTGACCAAGATTTTTTAAAAAGAAGAATGCATGAAATTGTCAATAACAGGAGTGGAAGGAAGGTCTTCATTACTAACAACAAGGCATTCAAAGGATACTAATGGATCGTTACAAACACTCTACGGTCATGAATTCAAAGCACAGGTGAAAAAGGATAGAATAAAGACAGAAGCTACTAGAACTCACTTAAGAAGCAGTAACCTGAACCATGCTGCATCCATTAGAAAAATTAAATTTCTAATAAAAAGCCTTCAGAAAAGAAAACTTCAAGTCCAGATGTGCTCAATGGTGAATTTTACCAAACGGTGAGTAAGATATACTAACATTTCTACACAATCTCTTCCAGAAAATAGAAAAGGAGAGCCTTTTATGAGGTCGGCATGACCCTAATTCCAAAATCGAATAAAGGCATTTCAAGAAAAGAAAACCAAGCGTCAGCATTCCTCACGAACACAGGAGCAAAAGTCCTCACCAAAATGTGAACGAGCTGAAACCGGCGGCGCATAAAATGAGACTACTCCACAGCCAGGGGGTTCAGCCTGAGAACGCAAGCGTGGGTCAGCATTCAGAACGCAAGCCACCTGTCAGTGCCAGCGAGGCGGGCAGCGGGGCCCTCAGGCCCGTGCGCGCAGGAGCTCCGCCTTCGGGAGGGGCGCGGTGGCAACTGAGGCCTCAGTACATGGGCCTCAGAGTTGTCAGGCAGCACGAGAGACTGGATACTGGAGGCCCCATTTTGATGCACCATCCGGAAAAGACCGATGGACTGCTGCCTGAGACGGGGGAGGGAGGGGAGCTAGCTGCAGGAGGAGGCCTTCTAGGCAGGTGCTGGTTGCAAAATGTGCCGTGCTAATCATACGCTTTCCATGGGTGGATTCAATGGTGTATAAAACTTTCTTCAATAAAACTGCTTTTAAAGGAGCGAGAGGAAAACAGCAGCAAGGGAGGCGCTGCCCTCGGCACAGGTCCTTGCTTCCAAAGAGGCCGGAGGCGCAGCAACCAGTAGGCAAAGGGGCTAAAACCGAGGGGGCTCCCCTGGCGGGCCAGTGGTCAACGCCTGGCTTCCTGACGCAGGGGGTGTGGGTGGGGTCCCTGGTCAGGGAACCAAAACAGAAAACAGAAGCAATAATGTGACAAATTCAATAAAGACTTTAGAAATGGTCCACATCAAAACATCTTAAAAAAAGAAGACTGTGAATGAGGGTGGAGGCTGAGGGGAGGGTGCTGTGGGCACAACAGGGGCGATTGTGCCTGGAAGGGGGCGTGGGCAGAGTGGGCCTGCAGGCACAGGAGCCTGCAGAGTTCTGGCGAAGCAGAGCTGATCTCAAGCACCGGGCCCAGCTGAGCCGGGAGAGAGGGTGCCGGCCTGGCGTCGTGTCCATCCACAGCACAGCTCACAAGGCCAAGGGGGCAGAGCTGCCCAGCCTGCCTCTGGGGAGACCTCTCAGCCACAGCCCTGCGCCAGGCACCCACGTTCACCCCGCTCTGTCCCCTGGGGCCTCCTGGGCGGCACTTCCCGCACTGCTCGAGACAAGCAGCACCGGTCCAGAAGCTGGGCCCAAGGCCTGCCCTCGAGCAGCTCTGCCCAGGCCCGTGGCCGCCACCTACCTGCAGCTTGTACAGATGCTTGAACGAGTCCACCTTGAACGCCTTCATGTTGATGCTGGCCAGCACTGCAGAGACAGATAGGACGGAGGTGCTGCTGGGGCTCGTCACCACTGACATGGGTAGGGGGCGCCCTCGGAGGAAGGGGCAGCAGCAGCTCCTCCCTTTGCAGGTGGGAAGGGCCCCTATTCATGCCCTCACATCCCTGGCATTTTGGGGACAACGTGAGGGAAGAAGGGCAGCTCAAAGTAGCCCTGCTGTGTGTGGAGAAGTGGACTAGATCCAGGTCACATGACTCACGTGGACCTGGGGCCTCCAGACCCGTGGCGAGCACAGCGTCCACAGTCAGCACACTCCCCGGCCAGCACAGCATCCCCGGCCAGCACACTCCACGGTCAGCACAGAGTCCACGGTCAGCACACTCCACGGTCAGCACACAAGGTCAGCACACTCCCCGGTCAGCACACAAGGTCAGCACACTCCCCGGTCAGCACACTCCCCGGCCAGCACAGCGTCCCCGGCCAGCACAGCATCCCCGGTTAGCACACTCCCCGGCCAGCACAGCGTCCCCGGCCAGCACAGCGTCCCCGGTTAGCACACTCCCTGGTCAGCACAGCGTCCCCGGCCAGCACACTTCCCAGCCAGCAGTAACAGAGCGGGCCTCCCTCTGAGAAGGGGCCCTGGACACGTGCTGCCCTGGTCACTGCCCCGTGGCCGGAACCTTGGGTTCTGCCCTCCACTGCTGAGTGGCATCCCCTGCCACCTGCTGCCTGGGGTCTGCGTGTCCACAGTGACCACAGCCGGGGCCCAGCTGGCTCTGGAGACTGGGCTCCCTCAGCACCGCCTCCTGCCACCAAACAGCTCCTAGGCGGGGCGACACTTGACTCTGAGCGTCTCCAGCTCCAACCCAGACTCTAAGCCACAGAAAAACTGGGAAAGAGGAAAAGGTGTGAGGAAGAGGATCCAAGGAGACGTCAGGAGTGAGTACCCGGGAGCCTGCCTGTGGGCATGCCACCCCTGAGCCCGAGTCCTCACCAGAGAAACATCACATCCAGGTCCATCCCTGGCCCCAAGACCTCACCAGGCAACGTCACACCCGGGGCCACCCAGACCCCGAGTCCTCCTCGGGGCGACGTCACGCCCGGCCCGACATCCAGGCACTTGGGGCAGGCGTGGGTGTGCGCTCGGCCCTGCTGAGGCTCCCCCGGCGTCAGCGGTCTCGCGGCAGCCTCACCCCTGAAGCAAGTCTGCCTTCCTACCTCCCTTTATGTGTCCTCTCGCCACCTCCTCTGTGTTGTCTGCCGTCAGGAGCAGCCCTCCAATGCCCCTCTGCTGCAGGGCCTGTGGAGAGAGTCGGACAGCATGAAATCACCCCCTTGTTTTCCTTGAAAGGGGGAAATTCAAGGCAAGTAGGAGGCACATATGCTGGGGCTGAGGCGGCAGCGGCGGCACTAGACAGGAAGGCCCGCGTCGGCACTCTGCACCGGGCCGCTCGCAGCTGGGGGCTGGAGGCTCCGGCCAGCCTGCCGTCTTCCCAGGGGTGGGCGCACGGTGGGAGTGAGCCCTGGTACCCTGTGGCCGTGGCTCAAATGAAGAGGTCAGAGCTGAGTCCACAAGGGAATGAGGGTTCCCACATCGGGGGAGAGACAGAGAGATGTGGGGAGATAGATCCATGGATGAGACATACAGAGATGGACCGATAGGCGACAGGTAAACGACAGGTGTGTAGACAGGTGGCATCAGGCAGACAGATAACAGGTACATGATAGGTGTACAGACATGGCATACAGGCAGACAGATAACAGGTACATGATAGGTGTATAGACAGGTGGCATCAGGCAGACAGATAACAGGTACATGATAGGTATACAGACATGGCATACAGGCAGACAGATAACAGGTACATGATAGGTGTATAGACAGGTGGCATCAGGCAGACAGATAACAGGTACATGATAGGTGTACAGACATGACATACAGGCAGACAGATAACAGGTAAACGACAGATGTATAGTCAGGTGGCATACAGGCAGAAAGACAACAGACACACCGACAGATGATGGATGGATGGCTGACAGCGGGAGGGGCAGACAGGAAGTGAGCGATCACTAGACAGGCGTGTAGACTGAGAGGCGGACAGGGGAGCCTTGGGAAGGGCGGGACTGCGGGCCAGAGAGGTGAGCGTCGTCCTGTCTGGACTCAGGGACGCCCACCCTCCCGGGGAGGTGGGGCAGGGGGTGGTCCCATCGGGAAGCCACGGGCACTCAGGAACACGCAGCAGACAGACGCCCGGGCCGAGGACGCCCGGGCCGAGGACGCCCGGGCCGAGGACGCCCGGGCCGAGGAGCCCGTCTGTGCGTCCTGCGCGCACCTAGCTGGCCTGGGGCCCGCAGTGAGTCTGCGGGCACAGTCTACAGATGGAGGAATCTGAATCTCGCTGAATGAGACGACGTGGGGGGCCGGGACGACAGCGGCTGCAGGGGACCCCACACTGCGCCCGCCCGAGGCGGGCAAGACACTTGGGACCCCCGTCTTACACTCACGCCCTGGTTGCTTCCTGCGGGCTGGGGGCTGCAGGCCTCACCCCAGGGAAGAGCACCAAGACCGTGGGGGTGCCCCCCGACCTGAGACGCCCCCCAGACGGCAAAGACCAAAGACGGTGGAAGAGAGGGTGCCCATGTCGCGGGCCGCAGCGGCACGGTCACCGCCCCCCCGCCCCACCCCCGCTCCAACAGAAGCGTGAGGCGGCAGAGAAGGAGCCGCACATTCACCCCATAACTGCGCCGCCCCAGCCTCCCTGGCCGCCCTGGCCGCGGGCGGATTCACAGGGAGGCTGAGCCGCGGCCCCGCGGCCCGTGGGGTGGGCGCCCGACCCGAGGGCGGCAGGCGGCTCACCAGCAGCAGGTAGGGCATGTAGGCCTTGTCCTTGTAGAAGAAGCCGTACTCGTTCTCTACCTGCACCGCGATGATGGGGCCTCCCCGGAGGTACTAGGACAGAACAGCAGGCCGGCAGGTGAGCCCCCCAAGCCCGGTCGGGGAGCCGCTCACTCACTGGCCCCAAACCCGTGGCCCGCAGCCCGCCCCACCGTCCACCTGCTCAGGAGGCGGGGTTCTGTGCTGGCCTCTCCCCTCCCGCGCCCCATTCTCCCCTGCGAAACCCGCTGACTCCCATCACCATGGAAACCACCCACTGAGCCGAAGGGGCACTGGCTCAGCCCGCAAGCCCCCTCCAGGGGGCACAGCCCCTGAGCGGCCCGGCTGCCCTCACGGCCTCTGCTTCTCCCTTGCACCCACTCCTCAGGGCACCCTGTCAGCGGCTGAGCCATCGACGGCCCCGGACGTGCGAGCACACCTTCTTCAAGGTTGACGGTGATCTTACCCACCGCCGTCCACTCTAAGTCCCAGCTCCCTGAAGCCCAACCCACTGCGGGCAGAGTGGCAGCCGCCCCCCTCCAGCCCTGCAGCTCTGCCAGGCGACCCTCGGCCACCCCTGTGAGGGGCACGTGCTCAACTCCCGAGCTGGATCCAGGATGCTGGCTCTAGAAAAGGCGCCGTGGGGCGGGGGTCTGGAGTTCCCGCTGCGGGCTGTCAGCTCCCTGCTCTGTGGACACGAGCCGGGGCGGCTGTGGTTCTGCAGCAGAGGATCGTGGGACGCAGCTGTTTGTCTTCACCTGGAGCAGAGCCACCCTGGGGATCAGGTGGTCAAAGTACTTGTTCACGGCGTTCACAAAGCTGTGGTTAGTGGTCCTCAGCTGCGACGTGGGGTCCTGCAGTAACCAGCTAGGGGGTGGGGTGGCAGGCTCAGCAGGCAGGGCAGGGTCCCGGGTCCACCCTCATGTCCAATGCCCGAGGGCTCTCGGACCCGCCCCAGGAGGGGCTGCAGGACAGGCATCGTGAGGGTCTGTGAACACTCTCCTGCCTTCTTTATCAATTCATGAAAAGCCTGTGCTGTGAGCAGAGCACAGGCTTGGGGACAGAGTTAGCTCTCTGTTAGGAGCAGGCAGCAGGAACGAGGCAGCCCCAGGTCACCTGCAGGGTGTGAGTCCTGCTCCTCAGCCGGACTGCAGACACGCCCGTCCCGGAGGGCAAAGCCTCCACCGACCAGGAGGCGGACTGTCCACCTGGACACCATGGACCCACGGGGAGCCCACCAGCTCCAGGGATAACGGAAGAGCATCAGCACCCGCCTTGCTGCGATGACAGTGAGGCCCAAAACAGGCGCCATTGTCCTCGGACTGGACCCAAGGGTCAGCAGAGCTCCACCAAGGCCGCGGCTCCTGGCCAGCCCAGCTCACCTGGGCAGGCCCCCAAGGTCCATCTCGCTGCAGATGTAGGGGCCTGGACGCAGAATCACCCACAGCCCCACCTCCTCCGCCAGCAGGATGAAGGCCCTGGGGGGTCGAGGGCACCAACTCTCAGGGCTCAGAGCCCAGGGCCCCCTTGCCCAGCGCCCCTTCCCCTTGACAGCCCAGCCCTCCCTGGGGGGCTGGGGACACTGAGGGCAGGACACCCCACAGAGCAGAGACGCCCCCAGGGTCACTGCCGAGCCCCCAGCCTGGGACGTCAGCGCAGCCGCTCTGGGGCACCAGCAGAAGGAAGCACCTCGCCCGGGGCATGGAGTTCTGACCAAGAGCCCGACCCAAGGCTCCCAGCCCAGCAGGGATCACCCTGCGAGCCGGGCACCTGGGAACGGCCGGGGGGACTTGGGGCAGGCCCGGCCTAGGGGTGGCAGGGTCATGATGGAGGGCGTGGGGCCAGCACAGGCTCCCCCGTGGCCCCCTCCACCCAGATGCCCCGTGGGTCCCTGCCCCTCAGACCCCTTGGGCCTGCCCGGCCAGGTGACAGAACCTACTCCAGGTCCAGGTTCCCAGAGAAGTCAAATGTGCCTCTCTCCGGCTCGTGGAGGTTCCACGGGACGTATCTGTGGCGGGGAAGAGGGAAGCACAAGCAGCATGCTTTTACTTCTTTCCTCCAAACTGCAGGCCAGCCCCAAGCCCTGAGAGCCCCACTGTGGGAAAGCTGGAGCTCCCACGGGCACTGCAGCCTTGTCGCACACACGGTGGTTATTTTCAGTAGTTCCTTTCTCTGTCATCCACCTGCGTTCTAAGCTGCCAGTAATCCTGTGGTTCAAAACTCCTTGAATTTATGCATGAATTTTCCCACTCACCATCATATCCTTTGTCATATCCATGAGAAATTCAAAGAAAAGGTAAAAACCATAAATGTCTATATATTCCTCCCAAATATTGCTAAAAATTAATCAAAATAACAACAGACGTGGGATTTCTATGAGGCACAGGAGGGCCGAGAGGAGCTACTCCACGTTCAAAGTCAGGAGGGGCGGCCGTGAGGAGATGCCCGTTGTCCAAGGTAAGAGAAACCAAAGTAAGACAGTAGGTGTTGCAAGAGGGCATCAGAGGGCAGATGCACTGAAACCACAATCACAGAAAACTAGCCAGTCTGATCATACAGACCATAGCCTTGCCTAACTCAGTGAAACTAAGCCATGCCTGTGGGGCCATCCATGACGGGTGGGTCATGGTGGAGAGGGCTGACAGAATGTGGGCCACTGGAGAAGGGAATGGCAAGCCACTTCAGTATTCTTGCCTTGAGAACCCCATGAACAGTATGAAAAGGCGAAATGATAGGATACCAAAAGAGGAACTCCCCAGGTCAGTAGGTGCCCAATATGCTACTGGAGATCAGCGGAGAAATAACTCCAAAAAGAATGAAGGGATGGAGCCAAAGCAAAAACAATACCCAGTTGTGCATGTGACTGGTGATAGAAGCAAGATCCGATGCTGTAAAGTGCAATATTGCACAGGAACCTGGAATGTCAGGTCCATGAATCAAGGCAAATTGTAAGTGGTCAAACAAGAGGTGGCAAGGGTGAACATCAACATTTTAGGAATCAGTGAACTAAGATGGACTGGAATGGGTGAATTTAACTCAGATGACCATTATATCTACTACTGTGGGCAGGAATCCCTCAGAAGAAATGGAGTAGCCATCATGGTCAACAAAAGAGTCCGAAATGCAGTACTTGGATGCAATCTCAAAAACGACAGATTGATCTCTGTTCGTTTCCAAGGCAAACCCATTCAATATCACAGTTATCCAAGTCTATTCCCCAACCAGTAATGCTGAAGAAGCTGAAGTTGAACAGTTTTATGAAGACCTACAAGGCCTTTTAGAACTAACACCCAAAAAAGATGTCCTTTTCATTATAGAGGACTGGAATGCAAAAGTAGGAAGTCAAGAAACACCTGGAGTAACAGGCAAATTTGGCCTTGGAATGTGGAATGAAGCAGGGCAAAGACTAATAGAGTTTTGCCAAGAAAATGCACTGGTCATAGCAAACACCCTCTTCCAACAACACAAGAGAAGACTCAACACATGGACATCACCAGATGGTCAACACCGAAATCAGATTGATTATATTCTTTGTAGCCAAAGATGGAGAAGCTCTATACAGTCAACAAAAACAAGACCAGGAGCTGACTGTGGCTCAGATCATGAACTCCTTATTACCAAATTCAGACTTAAATTGAAGAAAGTAGGGAAAACCGCTAGACCATTCAGGTATGACCTAAATCAAATCCCTTATGATTATACAGTGGAAGTGAGAAATAGATTTAAGGGCCTAGATCTGATAGATAGAGTGCCTGATGAACTATGGAATGAGGTTCGTGACATTGTACAGGAGACAGGGATCAAGACCATCCCCATGGAAAAGAAATGCAAAAAAGCAAAATGGCTGTCTGGGGAGGCCTTACAAATAGCTGTGAAAAGAAGAGAGGCGAAAAGCAAAGGAGAAAAGGAAAGATATAAGCATCTGAATGCAGAGTTCCAAAGAATAGCAAGAAGAGATAAGAAAGCCTTCTTCAGCGATCAATGCAAAGAAATAGAGGAAAAGAACAGAATGGGAAAGACTAGAGATCTCTTCAAGAAAATTAGAGATACCAAGGGAACATTTCATGCAAAGATGGGCTCGATAAAGGACAGAAATGGTATGGACCTAACAGAAGCAGAAGATATTAAGAAGAGGTGGCAAGAATACACAGAAGAACTGTACAAAAAAGATCTTCACGACCCAGATAATCATGATGATGTGATCACTAATCTAGAGCCAGACATCTTGGAATGTGAAGTCAAGTGGGCCTTAGAAAGCATCACTACAAACAAAGCTAGTGGAGGTGATGGAATTCCAGTTGAGCTGTTTCAAATCCTGAAAGATGATGCTGTGGAAGTGCTGCACTCAATATGCCAGCAAACTTGGAAAACTCAGCAGTGGCCACAGGACTGGAAAAGGTCAGTGTTCATTCTGATGCCAAAGAAAGGCAATGCCAAAGAATGCTCAAACTACCACACAGTTGCATTCATCTCACATGCTAGTAAAGCAATGCTCAAAATTCTCCAAGCCAGGCTTCAGCAATACATGAACCATGAACTTCCAGATGTTCAAGCTGGATTAAGAAAAGGCAGAGGAACCAGAGATCAAATTGCCAACATACACTGGATCATTGAAAAAGCAAGAGAGTTCCAGAAAAACATCTATTTCTGCTCTATTAACTATGCCAAAGCCTTTGACTGTGTGGATCACAATAAACTGTGGAAAATTCTGAGAGAGATGGGAATACCAGACCACCTTACCTGCCTCCTGAAAAATCTGTATGCAGGTCAGGAAGCAACTGTTAGAACTGGACATGGAACAACAGACTGGTTCCAAATAGGAAAAGGAGTATGTCAAGGCTGTATATTGTCACCCTGCTTATTTAACTTATATGCAGAGTACATCATGAGAAATGCTGGTCTGGATGAAGCACAAGCTGGAATCAAATATCAATAACCTCAGATATGCAGATGACACCACCCCTATGGCAGAAAGTGAAGAGGAAGTAAAAAGCCTCTTGATGAAAGTGAAAGATGAGAGTGAAAAAGTTGGCTTAAAGCTCAACATTCAGAAAACTAAGATTATGGCATCTGGTCCCATCACTTCATGGGAAATAGATGGGGAAACAATGGAAATAATGTCAGGCTTTATTTTGGGGGGCTGCAAAATCATCACAGATGGTGACTGCAACCATGAAATTAAAAGACGTTTGCTCCTGGGAATAAAAGTTATGACCAACCTATATAGCATATTCAAAAGCAGAGACATTACTCTGCCAACAAAGGTCCATCTAGTCAAAGCCATGGTTTTTCCAGTGGTCATGTATGGATGTGAGAGTAGGAATATAAAGAAAGCTGAGCACCGAAGAACTGATGTTTTGAACTGTAGTGTTGGAGAAGACTCTTCAGAGTCCCTTGGACTGCAAGTAGATCCAATCAGTCCATCCTAAAGGAAATCAGTCCTGAATAGTCATTGAAAGGACTGATGCTGAAGCTGAAACTACAATACTTTGGCCACCTGATGCGAAGAACTGACTCATTTGAAAAGACTCTGATGCTGGGAATGATTGAAGGCAGGAAGAGAAAGGGAAGACAGAGGATGAGATGATTGGATGACATCACTGACAGGTTGGACATGAGTTTGGGTAGACTCCAAGAGTTGGTGATGGACAGGGAGGCTGGGCATGCTTCAGTCCTTGGGGTCACAAAGGGTCGAACCCGACTGAGCGACTGAACTGAGTTCCATCATTACCCGGCTGACCTGGTGGCCCCGCCTGGCATGGCTCATGGTTTCACTGAGTTTGACAAGGCCGTGGTCCATGTGATCATTTTGGTTAGTTTTCTGTGATTGTGGTTCTCATTCTCTCTGCCCTCTGATTGGTGAGAATCAGAGGCTTATGGAAGCTTCCCGATGGGAAAGGCTGACTGAGGGGAAAACTGGGTCCTGTTCTGATGGGCAGAGCCGTGCCCAGTAATGTTTTGTCCAATTTTCTGTTGATGGGCGGGGCTGTGTGCCTTCCCTATTGTTTGTTCTGAGGCCGGAGCCTCCTGGACACTCACAGGCAAGTCTGGCTCAGCTCCTGTGGGCTCGCTGCTCCTTTCTCCTGGGTCCTGGTGGGCACAAGATTTTGTTCATGTCCTCTGAGGGTCTGTTTCCTTGTCCTGTGGAAGTTCGGTAATCAAATCCCACTGGCCTCCAAAGTCAGGTTCCCTGAGGAGTCTCAGTCCCTTTGCCAGATCCCAGGTTGGGAAATCTGTTGCAGGCCCTAGAACTTTCTTGACAGTGTGAGAATTTCTTTGGTGTAATTGTTCTGTATAACTGAATTTCCTTGGTGTAATTGGGCTTCCCTGGTGGGTCAGCTGGTGAGGAATCTGCCTGCAAGGTGGGAGACCTGGGTTCCATCTCTGGGTTGGGAAGATGCTCTGGAAAAGGGAACAGCTCCCCGCTCCAGTGCTCTGGCCTGGAGAAGTCCACGGACTGTACAGTCCATGGGGTCACAAGAGTCGGACAGACTGAGCGACTTCCCCTCGCACAATTGCTCTGCAGTTTGTGAGGCATATGCTTGGCGGCTCTATGGTGGGTGGGGCTAACGGCAAAAGAGGGGGTCCTCCATGGAGAAGGGCCCCCAAGGACTGAACTGGAGTGATGGCAGAGCTGACTGCATTTCAAGACCTCCTGTTGTGAGAAGCAACAGGACTCAAGACTGACTATGCCTGGAAAAGTTTATACCTAGACACTGAGAGAACAGAATGAAAAGGTTTTGCTAAATGAGGCTTACAAGTGATTTACTTTAAAAAAAAGTTCTAAAAAAATTGAAACAGAAATATGGCAAAAGATACACATGAGGAAGAATTAGTCTAGCGCTCTTAAATAGCAGGTAAAATGGATTTTAAGGCAAAGAAAACCCCACACAAATAGAGGTTGA
Source organism: Litocranius walleri (assembly GCA_006410535.1). Lineage (NCBI taxonomy): Eukaryota > Metazoa > Chordata > Mammalia > Artiodactyla > Bovidae > Litocranius > Litocranius walleri. The sequence continues at coordinate 1,657,842 of SJYG01000467.1, read as the reverse complement.
GAGGCATCAAGTAGGAATAACAAGGATGAAGCCTCAAGAAGATGTGATAATCATGGCGTTGCGGGCTCTGGATACACAGCTTCAGGGAGAAGGTTACTGAACCAGAGGGGGAAAGGGTGCATCCACAGCCACCGTGGAAAGAGTTAAAATACTTCGCTACAAGACAAAGACAACAACAGCAAAAAAAAAGGTAAGAACATAGATTCGAACAAGACAGTTGAAAGACTGAATCTAACAGATGCACAGAGAGCGAAGTGGCCGGCTGTGCAGAACACGCAGCCAACACGCAAACGCCACGTGCAGCTGTGACCTCAACCAGCGCCCAAATCCCCCGCCTCTCAGTCTGTGGTCCCAAGGCAAATGCAACTAAATTAGAAGTTTATATAGAGAAGATTAATAAATCTACAAGCTACTCTTTGAAAAGACTTAAAGTCTACACAAGATTCAGGGGGGGAAAGTCCTCAAAACTCTGGATGATGTATAACTTCCAAGAAAGAATTTTTTAAGACCCAGTCAATCTGAACAAATAAAGGAAAGGAAAAAAGAGCATAGCATAAAATAGGAAACATTTTAGAGTAGAAATGTGAAAATCGCTCAGTGCTGGCCCACTCTGTCACCCATGGACTACACCATCCACAGAATTCTCCAGGCCAGAATACAGGAGTGGGTAGCTGTTCCCTTCTCCGGGGGATCTTCCCAAACCAAGGATCAAACCTAGGTCTCCTGCATTGCAGATTCTTTACCAGCTGAGCCACAAGGGAAGCCCAAGAATACTGGAGTGGGTAGCCTATCTCTTCTCCAGGGGATCTTCCCGACCCAGGAATCGAACTGGAATCGACCCAGGAATCTCCTGCACTGCAGGTGGATTCTTTACCAGTTGAGCTATGAGGGAAGCCCTTAGAAACATGAATTAAATAATAACTATTCAAGAGAGTTATACTGTCTCTAAAACCTTTACCACACAACCACAAAAGATAATAGAGTTTTACAAGTGAACTTTAAGAAACATTCAAGGTAAAAATACTTCTTTTGCAAAATATTTTCAGCGAATACAAAAAGAAGATAAAGTCAGCTCACAAGTGTATTGTAAGATTGATTTAGAAACTGAGCAAGACACTCAGAAATAAAGTTTTAAGTCAAGTTTAGTTATCATCATAAGGGTACATCTCTGAAATAAAACACTAGCAATCCAGTTCAGCAATCTGCATGTGGGTGCCCACAGCTGCATGTCTCATAACCAAGCAGAATTCATCCCAGAGCCATGGATGGGCTAAACATCAGGAAATAAACTTTCCAGTGTAATTTACTGCTTTAACGCACTTCCCTGGGCGCTCAGACGCTAACATGTCTGGCTGCATTGCAGGAGACCTGCGTTTGATCCCTGGGTCGGGAAAACCCCTGAAGAAAGGCATGGCAACCCGCTCCAGTGCTCTTGCCTGGAGAAGCCCGGGGACGGAGGAGCCTGGCGGGCTACAGTCCGCGGAGTCGCAAGAGTCACACAAGACTGAGCGACTGTTACTGCTGCTCTAACAGAAGAGCGGAGAAAAACCGTATCACCCTTTGGTGCATGCAGAAAGACCTCAGCAGAACTCAGTGATACTTTGGTTAAAGTATCTGCACATGAGATGAGCCAGTTATCAATTTACGGCTCCCAGCCTCCAGTCCCCGGTGCTGGTCAGGCTGGTGCTGACCAGCCCTGGCCCTCAGTGAGTGCGATGCTTAGCTCTGCCACAAGAGGGCGGTGGGGACACTCGGGTGCAAAGGGCTTCGCTCTGGGTCCAGCTGGGACCCGTCAGTGGCATGGGGACATCCAGTGGCCCCTGCTTCTTCCAAACCTCAGTGCGGTATAAGTATCATCCGAAACGACTAGTGGAGGCTTAACCCGGGAAGGCAAGTGGATGGAAATCTTTTGGAATGAATGTAACGAATGGAGGTACCGATGTGGACGTAAAATTACCGCGCCTCCGGGTGTCTGCTACCACGTTTCTGCTCTTTCCTCTGTATGTGGCAAGTCCTAGATTCTCGGGACTGCCTTCACTTTTTCTTGACGTTACCAAACAAAACCTCAAAGCCTGACCATGAAAACAACAGACCTTTCGAATTGCTGGTGACATACGTCTCATCAAGAAGCAGAAAAATAAAGTTTAGCACTGGGGGGCCAGTGGTTAAGACTCTGGGCTTCTGGTGCAGGCAGCACAGGGTCAGGTCTGGCTGGGGCACTAAGATCCCACATGCCGCAGAGCACGGCCAAGAAAAGATATTTTTCATTAAATAAGTAAAAATAAAGTTGAATAGCTCTTTAGGGATCGCTGACCTAAATAACCTACAATAACTCATTCAGTTAGTCCCTGTTCCAACAATTAGAAGATTTTAGGTCGAGGGTAATGACATTTAAGAAGATAATATAGGAAATAAATTTAGGTTACTGTCACTTTGAAGAGATAAGAAAACCAGAAACTCCACATCATAAAATGATGAAATACCCTGCCGAGGGCACTTGGACTTGATAGAAAAAAACCTCACAGGGAGGGGTGCCAAGCTCCAGGCAGGCAACCTGGCTGCCCGAGTCGAGTCCAGTCCTGAGGGGCCGCGGGGCCTGGGGCCTGTCTGACCCTCCAGCAGGCCCTCCACGGCCACCGACGATGCGCCCCACCCCGGGCCCCTCTTCCCAGAGCGGGGAACACAGGCCTGCGTTCTGGGCTCTGGGCTCTGAGCTCTGCTCGGGTCGCTCCACGGGAGGGCCTCCCTGCTGGCCAGACCCTGGCACATGTTCCTGGAGCTCCTGTGTGTCTGTTCCGGCCACGTCCACAGACTTTCCCTCTGGACTCACCGTCACCCCATCATGGTCAGCTCCTGCTTTTCTCAGCTTCAAGACATTTGTGGAAACAGTCCCTTATGAAGGGACCGCCACTGTCCCTCTTTCAAATATGGCTTTTACTTGGGACATGGTTTCTTCTCCACCAACCAGGTGCTTGCAGGCAGGAACCTCCGCTCCACTGCCTGGGAGGCAGCCTCACTGCCCTGAGGGCTGTGGCAGGTCTCTGGGCAAAACTGACCCTGGAAGCCGGCTGGCAGAGCCCTCAGGGTAGGGACAACCCACAGTTGTCAGGACCACGTAAGACCACGAAGATGCTTAGAAATCCCACTATCGTCGGTGCACCTTAACCATGTCACCCCTCGACACACTCAAGTTAAACACCACGCTGGCTGAGCCAGCTTGCAATTCTTTATGACGCCACCATTGGGTACATATATGGGCCGGCACTATGACAGGCCTTTTTCTAATACGTGATCTTAAGAGGCAAACTTCCCTGGGTTGGGAAGATCCCCTGGAGAAGGAAATGGCAACGCACTCCAGGATTCTTGCCTGTAGAATCCCATGGACAGAGGAGCCTGGTGGGCCACAGTCCACGGGGCCGCAAGAGCCAGACGCGAGTGAGCGACTGAGCAGCCCGCTCATTCCTAAGTGCTCATTTCAGACGTAAAAACCGCTGTTAAAACAACGTGCATTCAGAGGGGAAGGGATAGCGAAGGACTTTGGGAAGGTCTCGTACAGACTGCTGTATTTAAAATGGATAACCAACAGGGACCTGCTGTGCAGCACGGAGAGCTCTGCCGACTGTCACGCGGCAGCCTGCATGGGAGGAGAGTTTGGGGGAGAATGGACACACGGCTATGTGTGGCCGAGTCCCTTCGCTGAAACCATCACAACGCTGTTAACCAGCCATACCCCGATGCAAAATGTTTTTGTTGTTTAAAACAACAAGCCTTTACCTAGAAGTCTACGTTGAGCGTCTGTCATAAAGCCGCCCTTCTAAAGGGCCCGGGGGCCCTCCTACTGGGAAGGCTCCTGGGCGAGCCTGCCTCTTCCCTGCTCCCCGTGACCCCACCCGCGGACGGACCGCGGCAGCCTAAGCGCGACGGCTGAGCCGCACGAGCCGCGAACGGCACGCGCGGGACCGGCCTCGCAGGCTCCGGCCCGCACCCGAGGCCCCGCGCCGCGCTCACGTGGTGACGGTGTTGAAGCCGCAGGCCCGCAGCTTGAGCAGCCGGTCCCGCCAGGAGGCCCGTGGCACTCGGAAGTAGTGTATGGAGCCCCCGAGGATGAGGAACTCGTGGCCCTCCAGCGTGAAGTAGGGGTTGCGCCCGGCTCGCTCCTCAGTCTGAATCCCCCGCGAGCGGTTCTTCAGCTCGCGGGGAGTCAGGTGCGACCAGTCAAACCTGCTGGGGGCCCAGAGGAAGAGGTGGGGGCGCGCAGAGGGAGAGAAGGCGCTGGGGCTACGCGGGCTGCAGTTTCAGCCCAGAAAGAGGGGCCCCCCTGCTCAGGCAGACCTGCGCGGGCCTGGATGCAGCTTTCTGTGTTCGAATATAAAGTTACTTCTGTGTTTCGCCGGAGGAGCAAAACCCGACGAGACAAATGGCAGGAAAAGGACGCACAGGACTCTTCTCCAGGAGAGACGGGGGCTGAAAGGACAAGGAAACCGCCCGTAACCGCCCGTAACCCCGGCAGGCGAGGGAGGCGCCGGAGGGACCCGGGAGCGGCCCGTGCTGAGCCGGGGCCGCCGGGGCTGCCGCGCCGCCCGCCTCATTCTGCGCAGAGGGCTGCCTGTGGACTTCGCCTCCTAGTGGCCTGCGGCCACGGACAGGGCAGGGGGGCACCGGGCGGGGTCCCGGGGACGTGGAGGAGGGGACGGGGCCGCCCTTCTTCCCGGGGTGCTGGCCCAGGCGGGCTTGGGCCGTGGCAGGAGCCGCGCTGGGGGACTGCCGCCCCGGGCAGGTCTGGGGACCCGCGAGGCCGCCCGCCCCGGGCGCGGGCCCCTGGGCGGGAGGCCTCGGAGGCTCCGGGGCGAGGACGGGGAGAGGCGAGGGGCCTCAGGGAGCCCGCGCCTGGAAGGCCCATGGGCTGCGGGGATGAGGGTCCTTCACCTGGAGCGCGGCGGGGAGCCCATCCCCGCGAGGGGAGGCGCCCAGGTCCCCGACGCCGGGACGAGGCGGAGGGACCAGCGGGTCGGACGCCTCTGCGCGCAGACGCCTCAGCTGCTGGAAGGAACCGAAGGGTTAGGCTCATCGCCCTGAGCTTGAGTTCCAGCAGCACCCGAGACCAAAGGGCGCGAGGAGAACCCGAGGGCGGACGTGCCCCGTGGCCAAGGTCCGCTACGGAGACGCTCGGCAAGGAGGCCACCGGGCGCGAGGGCGCGGGATGTGCGCCCCTCCGGGAGCCGTGTCCGCATCCCGCCGCAGGAGACGGGGAGAATCACGAGGCGGGGCACAGAGGGACGCCGGTGGACGGAGAGTCCGTCCAGTGTCTGCGGCGGAGGCGGGGGCACCACGGAGGCCTCGTTGCTGGGCACCAGGGGCGCCGCGGCGTCTCCTGCCAGAGGCTGCAGGCGGACCGTCAAGCCGGGTATCCGTTCTGCGGGGACTGCCTGGTGCAAGGCGGAGGCGAGGTGAGAAACAGGTCATCGAGGAGCCGGGGATCCCAGGAGGAGCACCCGAGCCATTCTCCTGGTCCCTACGCTCTGCGATGACACGGAGGGATTTTAGGAGAATTTCCAGGTGAAATGGGGGACTTCTGGTAATTGACTGATGAAGCAGGTGCTTCAGAGAGAGGAGGCGGACGGCCCCTGTGCTGGCAGCCCAGGCCAGCGGGGTAGACAGTGGGGATGTCTCCTGAGACCAGAAACGGAGGTCTGGGTAGAGACTTGAACACGCTGAGCCCTGTCTGGAACACCTGGATTTGAAGTCCCGGGATGAAAATCTCTTTTCAGAGACTGGAAAATCAGACAGTCCTCTGGCCTTCTCTCCCTGAAGCCCTTTGCTTTTCCTCTGCTGTTGGACAGAGCAGAGCCCATGGCACCAGATCAAAATCAAGACTAGAGTTTTCCAGGAGCTTGTGGGTGTTTGTTATTCTTGTCTCCCTCATCACAGGTACATGCCTGTCCCTGAGACCTGGCCTCCCTGAGAATTTTGTACAATGTCCCTCTTTCTCTCATTCTTAGGTTGGATGTGAGGGGCTGCCTTCACTTTCCACTCCTTAAACACAGAAGCCCAATGTTTCATTTCTTTGAATATACCTTGTTTTATAAATCTGGTTTTACAGCCGCAAAACTGTATTCTTTTTTATCAAGACTGTTAAAATTATTCTAGGGCCTGTGCCTTCCCATATACAATTTAGAAAAAGATTGTCTATTTCTACCAAAAGCCATGCTGACATTTTGATGGGAACTGCGTGAGACATTCCCCCTCCATAAGGAAGATTTGGCATCTTCACTGTGTTGAGTCTTCAAATCTGTGAACGTGCTGTGTTTCTGAATTCATTTCGGTCTGCTAACACTTTGGGGGGCTTCCCTCATAGCTCATATGTTAAGGAATCCGCCCGCAATGCGGGAGAGCTGGGTTTGATCCCTGGGTTGGGAAGATTCCAGTATTCTGGGCTGGAGAATCCCATGGACTGTACGTATAGTCCATGGGGTCAAAAAGAGCCGGACACGACTAAGCAACTTTCACTTTTTTGATCAGAATTCTGTTTTTTCAACGCACAGAGCCTACGCATAGCTTTTAGCTGTATACCTTGGTGTTTCATTGTCTTCTGAGCTATTTTAAAATCTCTTATTTATTTTTGGTGGTGCTGGGCCTCTGTTGCTGCAGAGTCTCTGTTTGCAGCGCGGGGGCTGCTGTCCGGCTGCGGTGTGCAGGCTTCTCACTGCCGTGCTCCTCTTGTCGGGGCGCATTGCTCTGGGGCCTTGGGCTTCAGGACTCGGGGCTCCCGGGTACAGTTGCTTCAGGGCGTGTGGGATCTTCCCTGATCTGGGCCTGAACCCGTATCCTCTGCACTGGCAGGCAGATCCTTTAGCACTGAGCCCCCAGGGAAGCCCCTCTTTGGAGCTATTTTAAATGGCGTGGTATTTTCAAGTTCAGTCTCAGCGAGTTCACTGTTAGCATAGAGAAACGCAGCCAGGCGTCTTGTGTGGATCTAGTATTCTGTGACCGTGGTATTCTCTCTCATTAATTCTACACAGTTGTTTTGAAACCCGGTTCCACGGGGCTTTTAAAGGAGCAGTTATGTTGGGAATTCCCTGGCGTCCCAGTGCTCAGGACTGGTGCTCTCACTGCCGAGGGCCTGGGTACGATCCCTGGTCAGGGAACTAAGATCCCACGAGACACACAGCCAAATAATAATAATAATAATTAAATAAATAAAAGAATCTGGGGTAGGAGAAGCAGAGCTGAAAATTGAGGGAAAAAAATCTTTTAAAACAGAAAGTCATGTTATCTGAAAATACAGGGTGTTTTTTTCTTTCCAATCTCTCCAATGTCTTCCATTAATTCTTCTTATCCCATTGTGGTAGCTGCAGTTCCCAGTACTATCTTGAATAAGAGTGGTGAGAACCATCCTTTACCTGTTTCCAGGTGTCGGGCAGCAAGCAGTTGTTTACCACTAAGTGTAATGCTAAGTGTGGGTGGCTTTGTGTACATTGTTTATCAATTTGAAGTGGTTTCCTTATAGCCCTCTGTTATAGGACACTCAAACAGAGCAAGTCAGTGGCACTCGTGGAAAATACAGCACCACTTCTGGTCGGAAACATCTGACCTTCAGAGTAAGAGGGGTAACAGGCATAAACAAGGGTCAACCAGGGAAGTGTGGCTGAGAACCTGCCTGCAGTCCAGGTAGACACCACACGCTTAGAACAACCAGCCCACGCTCTGGAGCCCAAGCATCCTAGAGCCCATGCTTCGCAACAAGAGAAGCCAGGGCCCCACATCTAGGGGCAGACGCTGCTCCTTGCAACCAGAGGAAGCCCGTGGGCAGCAGCAAAGGCCCAGCAGCCAAAAGCAAAATACAAGATGATTCTTAAAACAAAAGGGGGGAGGGGGTAAATAAAAATGATTACAGCGTGTCAGGTCAATGCCTGAGAGGTTTTGCTTCCAAATTCGCTCACACTGGTCCAGCCTTGCTGCCAAATAATTTTAGAAGACACTTCAGGCTTTAGTGTTTTATGGGCGTAGAGATTACAGATAAGGCATTGTATGCGTGTAAGTGTTAGCTTTGTTCCTGGAACGTCTAGGGCTCTAGTTTCAAGAGGCCAAATAGACAAATCCTCCAATCTTGTCCCCTGAGCCAAGCAGTGGGAATAGTCAAGGATAGACTCCACACTCAGCAGCTAAGTAGAGAGCAAACTCAAAAGCAAGAGGAAGCAATGCCCAGCGGCCCAGAGACCAAGACCCCCGGCAGACGGAAGCTCGTGGATCATGCTCAAGGGCAGGCCACCGCGGCGAGGAGGGCCTGGGCCTCTAATGAAGGAGAGAGCCGTGGAGAAAGGGCGGAGCCCCGGGCCAGGGGTCGGAAGGGATGACGGCCTCTGGGGGGCCCTTGGGCCCGGGGTGGGGTGGGGGCCGGGGTCGTGGCCTCCCTGTCGCGCTGGCTCTCTGTATTAGACTGTGAGTCCCCGACCGACGCACCTTCCAGCTTTGCGTTTTCGCAGGTGGAAACCCGCGTGTGCACGTCCAGCCCCGTGTCTGGTGTATGTTGTCCACACGCGCCCGCGCCCCATGAGTGGGTCCCCGTGCCTGGTGTATGTTGTCCGCGCGGGCCTGTGCCCCGTGAGTGAGTCCCCATGCCTGGTGTATGTTGTCCGCGCACACCCGTGCCCTGTGAGTGAGTCCCCGTGGCTGTGCGATTGTGCTTTCCTGCCCAGCGCCCTGTAGAGGGCGGTAGCACACACCCCGTGGGCCATTCGGTACTGGTGCACAGTAGTGGTTAAAGGGAACAAACTTACAAGAGGGAAGCAGCCAATTTACACAACCAGCAAACTCTGACCACCCCGGGGCTTCAGCCAGGGGGTCAGTGTGCGCCCCGGCCCAACCTGGCAGGACCCATGTACTTACAGGGCCCCGGGTCGGAAGCAGCTCTGCGTCCACGTACGGAGATTCCCCGTTTGAAGAAGTGACCGTCTCAGGAAAAGCTCGGCTGGCTCTCAGCTGAGCTGAACCGACCGTTCGAGCAGAGGCCGTCTGTGCTCAGCCCTCCGAGGCGAGGCGGCCGGAGCCTCCGGACCACCCAGTCTCCTGGGTCAGGGCACTGCCAGGCCACGGGGCTCACCCACCGTGCCAGCGCTCCCCACCTGCCTGACTGATGTGCAGGATGGTGATCCCGCAGAGAGTCAGGCGTCTTGTCTGGAACGCGTGGACGTGACAAGGAGTTCTCGTGATGGGTAACTGCCTAGGACGCCGGTAGAGGCTGCCTGGGGCTGTCTAGCCCAGACGCACTGGAGGGGGAAGCGTTTCTCAGGCCCCATCAGCCCCCTCCCACCTTCCATCCTCTGCCTTCGTTTGCTCAATGGCCTGAGACTGACGTCCCCCTGGGGCTGCACCAGTCTATCGTGTGTGTGTGCCAACCGCCTACCTGTTTTCCGGAGCAGTGAGCCCCACAGTCGCTATACTGTCATCACAAAGCACCTCCAGGGCCAACAGAGTGGCCGGGGACTGCCCAGGGCAGTCAGCGTCCAAGGCGTTCCAAGTGTCTCGGCTCTGCCAAAGCACCAGCCACGGCCTTTGGCGTCTGGTCCCGGGTGGTGGGTGAGATGCAGGTACCGGTCCACTGGGCTGGGTAAGTGTGCCAGTCTGCACTCTTCAGCAGGAGCAGCCTGGGGGTCAGCCCGCTGTGAAGGCTGGCGGCACAGCTGCGACGCCCCAGTGGGCCTGCCCACCTCCGCTCGAGCTGTTTCCCCTGTGAACCAGGCATCTTTTCAGGTGCTGAGTCTCATAGGCAGGACCCCAGCCCAGTAATTTACTGCACGTGTGTGTGCTGAGTTGCTCAGTCGTGCCCAGCTCTTTATGACCCCACGGACCGTAGCCCTCCAGGCTCCTCTGTCCATGGGATTCTCCAGGCCAGAATACTGGAGTGGGTCACCATTTCCTTCTTCAGCGGTTCTTCCCGCCCCAGGGACTGAACTCAGGTCTCCTGCATTGGCAGGTGGGGTCTTTACCACTGAGACACCAGGGAAGCCCCAGCGATGTCTTAGGCAAACGTATTAGTAATCTGAGAGTGGGGAGAAAGCCCGCTGTGTGTGAACTGATGCTGGTCTTTGCAGCCCAGGAAAGCTCATAGCAGGAGGCATCATTTTCATGTCATGATGGAACTCTTTGTAATTTCTCTCATAGCACTGAGATTTCATTACAAGAGGACCTTTATCAGGATGAGAATGCTGGATCAGATACTCAGGACTTTCCTCACTATGAGGCAACCTGTTTTCCACCGTCTCAGAAAAAAACAAGACAGAGTCTTCACAGCTGAACGCATGGGGACAATGAGCGGAGGAGGGCGTGGCCACAGGGCAACAGGCCCTGAAGTGGGAAAGTTAATCGCTGAGTCATGTCCCACTCCTTGGGACCCCAGGGACTGTAGCCTGCCAGGCTCCTCCATCCATGGGAGTCTCCCGGAAAGAACACTGGAGTGGGTTGCCATTGCCTTCTCCAGGGGATCTTCCCGACCCAGGGATCGAACCCGGGTCTCCTGCTCTGCAGGCAGGTTCTTGACTGTCTGCGCCACCAGGGAAGCCACAGCAGGCCCTGAGGTGGCCGGAAACAGCCATTCTGTGAAATGGGTCTACTCTCTTCCAGACGACTTCCAAGGCTGCTGGTTGCAGGGGTCCGCTGAGAGTTGGCATCTGTCTCGCTAGCTGGCTGATAGTGGGTTTATTGTTTTTAAATGAATTAAGCAATGGATATTTACAATTTTTTAAAGACTCCACACCTCCATGATGCTGCATGCCTATCAAAACACCCCAGATGATTCCAAGGCGGACCTGTGCCCTAGGGCCTGAGTTGGTTCTCCGGTTTTGGTGTTTACATCCAGCACACTGGTGAGTAAAGTCCGAGTTACCGTGAAAGCATGGGCGGCTGTGTGTCCTGTCGGCTCCGCGGGTGACCTGCCGCACACCCGCCGTGACGAGCCCCTGCCTTCACGGGCAGCAGCAACAGATGCTTTGCTGGCTCTGGACACACCCGGGCCTGTGGTTGGATGTCATCCCTCCTTCCCAGAAGGTCCGAGTTGCCTCTTCCTTTCCACGGGTGTCAGGAGCAGCATGACATGAGGAAACGCCCTGCTCTGAGCTGAGGGACCCTTCGCACATGGCCGTGACGGAATCCAGACACGTCTGACTCCCAGAGGCCGGCGGTCTGTCCTAGGTCCCCGACGCACCCACCCCGGGCCCCCAACGAGCCTGCCCCTGGCCCTCGCTGCCCTGTGCAGAGCTGCGTCTGCTCACTCCCGGGAATAGCCATGAATGTGATTTCAGAGGGCAGTGCTCCGACAGTTGGGGGACAAACGGACCCACTAGCTATGTCCCCAGAACGCCACGTGCTCACAGCCCAGTTCCACGGTCTCTTTAGTGTCGGCAGGCAGCCACCCAGGGGTCCTGCTCTCCCGGGGCCGTGGGCGCGCTGGGGACTGCAGCCGAGCCACCGGCGGGGCTTTGGGAGGCGGGGAGCCCGCAGTCACTGTGTGCACCCACAAGGGCAGTCATGGGCCGAGGTGGAGACCGGGCCTCCCCGAAGGACAGCAGCCCTCGGCCGCCCCCAAGCTGATGAGCGTTGTCTTGCCCCAGGCGGGCCGCAGAAACAGCGCAAGTCCACCTGTGGTCTACGTCTGAGTAGGTAAACTTGTTTCAAAGCGGGGAGCCAGGGGAAGGGCTCCCACTGACAGAAACCGGCTGAGCTTCTCACATTGCAGAGGGGTCTCCCCTTCCCCTGGGCTCATCTGGCAGGGGCGAGAGCGGGCAGCCCCCTGTGAGCGCGTGCTGGAGACGCAGGGACCTGCCTGGGGGCCAGCGGAGGCCACACTGCCCTGCCAGGGCCCGCCTCCCGGCCTGCCCCAGAGGCCTGGAAACCAGGCCCCCTGAGATACAAGCAGCGTCCATCCCTTTGCCGAGGTTTTCGGCACAATCTAGGTGGGAATGTTGGACGCCACTCCGTTCCGCTCATGGCAGTGACTCCGCCACGCCTAACGCTGAGAGGGATCCCAAAGACCCAACAATCGAAGAAAGCCATCCACTGACCCTGTGACTCACAAGGGCAGAGGACGGCCGCTCGTGTGTTTTGTTCACAAGTTACCGGTTTGCCATGTAAGGCGCTGCCCTTGGTTGTGGGTGGGAAACAGCACTGAAGGGCTCCGAAGGCCTCTTCCTGCGGGTCCCCAGCTTGGGGAGGGGTCTCGGCTGGAAGGAGCGCAGCCACAGCGCCTGGAAGGTCCCGCGACGAGGGAAGCGGGCCTGACGCCGACGGCGGTGTCCACGCCGGCTGTCACCCCGCTGGAGGGGTTTCCCTGGCACCCGATGAGCAGACGCCAAGCGTGCAGCCTGACAACCTGGGGGCACAGGGCACCCACCCCTCAGCCATGAGGCCGGGAGGAGGGCTTTGCCGGCTGAGGTCGTGCTCGCGGAGGGCTGGCTGGGTGGGGGAACGGCCTCAGTCCAGCAATGCCCGAGGACCTGGGAGGCGCCTGCATTCTGGGGGTGCAGCCCAGTGCCCATCTGGGCCCTCTGGGGGTCTGTGCTGCACACCCGGGGGGGGAGGCCGCGGCGGGAGCAGCACGTCTGACCATCTCGCAGGGGTCTCATGCTTGCACTTCCCGAGAGTGTGAGCGATGAGGGCAGCACCCCCGACCACCTGGTCTGCAGCGGGCTGTTGCCAGGACATGGAGGGTGCAGGCTGAGCGCTTGAGACCCTGACTCTGGTCGACTGGGGCAGCGAGTGTAGCCCTGACCTGGCCCGACCGCGGCCACTCAGTCCACGGCTCGAAACTCCTCAGCCCCCACCGCACGGTGCCCACGCACCTCGTGGGGACCCGCTTTCCACAGGGCCCGTCTGCACTGGAATCTGCAGGCCTGCCCTGCCGGGGCACCAGGCTGCCCCACCCAACTGTGGAGACGGCCCTGGTGCTCCCCACTGGCTCAGAGCAGGGTGTGCGCCCCAGGGGAACCCGAGCAGGAGAGGGATCCAGGTGCTGGAAGTCAGGGGCCGGGGGAGGGGCGGAGTGG